>CANUEP010189750.1:0-20901 GCA_947857235.1 Jatropha podagrica | reverse complement strand
TTATTACAATTCTTACAGATGTGGCTGCCAGATTTTTGAAAGGATGGACGAGTAGTAGCAAGAGCTATTTCAGAATTCTGAGTTTTGTCAAGATTAAGGCGAGTTTCCTCAAAAATGATTTCTTGTATAGCCATATCCAATGTAGGAAAAGGATGTCGGTGTAGTAGAGAGGCTTTGACAGCTTCATATTCAGGTCAAAGAGCCATGAGAACTTGAATAAGATGAAGATGATCTTCACTGATTTTTGCTTGAGATGTTTGATTCCAAATCGATTGAACTTGAGCAAGAAAATCATTCACAGATTGGCCATATTCTTGTTTGAGATTATGAAGAGTAGTCCATAATTGAAAATAATGAGCAAGTCCAGTAGTTTGATAGCGATTGGCTAGGAAATCCCATATTTTTTTTGCAGTGTCATAACTAGCAAATTGGATGTGAATAGATGGAACAGAACTATTACGAAACCAAGTAATAATCTGATGATTTTTACTATCCCAATCTTCAAGGCGATCAGCAAATTTGGCTTCAGTTTCATCTTGTTGTTTGGTTGGCTTTGTGATATCTCCAGTAACAATACGCCAAAGCTTACGACCAATAAAAAACTTTTCATTCCTTGGACCCACAAATTATAGTTTGAGCCATTCAAAATGGTTACAATGGGTTTTGCAATCTCAGATGTCTCCATTTGAGAGTAGAGGCCAATAGAAAAGGAATCACAAATGTTGAAATAGGAAAAAAATTATATATATTAGAGAAGGAGCTTGGTAGGTGACGTGAGTTTCAGATTTGACTGAGAAATGCAGAAAGTGCAGGAAATGCAGAAAATATAGAAGTAAAAAGTGCAAGAGCAGAAAGTGCAGAGAATGCAGAAAGTGCAGAAGCAGAAATCAGCCATTCTTTGGCTCTGATACCATGTTATTAAAGAAGAAATTTATGTTTTTGTTATGTCTAATTGTACAATGAAATCACATATTTATACATAAAACAACTAGAAAGAGAAAACTAAAATCAATGCTAAAATTAAGTCTAGAATTAAGGCTAGAGTCAAGGCTAGAATCAAGCCAAGAATCAAATCTAAGATTATGCTAACATGGGATCACATGGTATTGAATATTATGCTAACACTTTCTAATTACTAAATTACTATAGTCAATTTTTTTAAAATGTTAAAAAGCTTAACGATTTTATGTGTGGTGTTTTGAAAATTAATTCATTGATTATTGTACATCAATCTCAACAACTGCTGATCACCATTGCCACAATTCGTTGACGATCAGTATCGATCTCAATCAAGAGACTGTCGTTTTTTATCTAAACTAAAACAATAACCTTAACGAATTCAGGTCACACCTAAATCCCATGCACGAACACAAACGGCGTCACCTACAAACTCAAGTAGAGGTAATTCAAACCCACAGGCCGCAAACCATATACTTCCATTTTCGTTTTATTCAAACAAGTCTCTTTCAGGGGGAAAAAAAAGAAAAAACAAAAAAAAAAAAAAACAAAAACAAAAACAAAAACGAACAGCAAGCATAAAACAAGGAAGCAAAAGTACCTAGATCTGTCTGAGGCACACAATGATATTTCAAGCAATCCGACTCAAGAACCAGATGACTAAAACACAATTCTATCACCTTTGTTATAGCAAAATAAGAGGCCTCAACTTCAACTTCCTCTGCAGAAAGGGGAAAACTGCCATAACATCATCATTAGAGTATCAGATAACTATTCTTAGGCCATAAAACCTCTCCTCGCCCATTGATGCATCATAATTGACTTTAACATATCCTATCTCTGGCGCCTTCCATAATTTATGCGGATGTTCTCACTGAGACTGTTATAAGCATTTTCTCTTAGAACTGATACTCGTTCCACAATGACATGGCCTAATTGAGAACCTGCTAATCAGAAAGTTTTTTCCTGTTGAAAATCCAACTGTTACGGCTCTTCCAAACAGCCCAGGCAACCATAGAAAGGAGCTCCTTTTGCTGAATCCTTCGAATAAAGAGTTTAGATTTGTTTCCATTTAATAGCATACAAACTGACATCACTTTGGAAGTCAAACGCTGTCCATTTTGCTATGCCAAATGTAAAAATTCACATAAAATTTTGTACAACCCTTAATTTTTAATTTAAGACATTAAATACTTCAATTTATAAAATTATACATAATATATATTATAATTTTACAAAATTTTTTATTTAACATTTCAATTTATAAAATTAGATTAATTGAATATTGATGAACTAGTTAAAATTTGTGAAAGTTATTACTCTTAAAACAATATTTTATATATAAAAATAAAAAATCCAAAAAAAAAAAAAATCTCATTTCTAATGTGAAGAAACATATAACCTTATTAAAATTTATAACTTTAAAAACATATCAGTCTCATCTAAAGTTTTGAGTGATACAAAAATTTTACATAAAATGCATGAATGCATTTATGTATTAGGCTCCTTTTTTGATTTTAAGAAAATCAAAAATCAAACTGAATTGAATCATTTTATTTGGTTTAATTTGATATTTTAAAATTTCAATTTTAGACCAATTCAGTAGAGAAAAATAATTTTTTTTATTTAATTTGGTTTTTATTAAATCTAAAAATAAATCAAATCTTATTTAAAATAATTAATGGAATCAAATTGAATATGTTTAATTCTATTTAGATTCAATTTTATACATTATTTGGTTTTATTTAGTTTCCATGTAAAAAATTTAATTTTATTTGATTAGCGGTGATTTGATTCTCTTCATTCATTCACTCACATCAATTATTCATTCCTAAATAGTAAATATAGTAATTAGATTTTGGGATATGGACTAAACTATATATTTTATTTAAATCGAAGTTAGCTTCTTTTTAGACAATACAGTGGAGAATATATATTTTTAGATAGTTTCCATAGTTATTTGAAATATATCTGAATTTGTTCATTAAATTTGTTCAGTAGGATTAAAAAAGTCAAATTTAACCTTTTAGGCTAATTTATCCATTGAATTTATATAAAATCATTAAAAATATTCAAATTCACTTTTTAAGCTAATTTAATTCCCTGAACTTATATTAATTTTTAAAAATTAATAATTAATTTTAATTTAGTATAATTGACTTTTTATCCTTTTTTATTCTATATTAAGAATGCTAATATTAAACTTTTTCAACACTAATAAATATAAATTTAAAATCCATAAAAACTTCATTTCTTGAAATATAATAAATTTATAAATATGTATTATAACTTTAATTTATTTAACATGAAAAATACATAGATTTTATAATCGAGTACCAAGTAATAGAGGTTAATTTTAAAATGTTTAAATTAATATATATTTATAAATTTAAAACCATCGATCAAGCTAAAGAAAGATATAACATACCTCATATGTTATTTTTTTATATTTTATAATCAATTAATTTTTCAATAAATGAATGAATTCGATCTTAACTACAATTTTAATAAATATTTATATAATGATTCACATTGTAAATACAGTGAAGAATTAAAAATTAAATTGGCTCAAAATATCAAATATGATTTTTTTAATCATTTAAAATAAATTCAAGAGTTAAATTAGTTTAAAAAGTGAAATAAGATCTTTTTAATCATTTTGTACAAGTTTAATGGCTAAACTAATCTAAAAGATTAAATCTGACCTTTTTTATCCTACTAAATAAGTTTAGGGACCAAATTGAGATTTATTCATAATTATTTTCCTTTCTAAAAAACCCCCATAAATAAAGGCTAAAAAAAGACTCAATATTTTTATAAAAAAAACATCAAATCCTACATTGATAACACATAATTGAAAGACAATCAAAACAAATCGCAACAAATGGAAATTAAATTAAAAAAAATATATCAAAGAAAAATTTAAATTGAGTGCGAAACTTAGGAATTCTAAAAATAAGACAGATAAAAGGATAAATTTAACAAATTAGGACTTCTGAGACTTACAATTCCGAAAGTGATTGGGAGATATACAGAAAAATTATAACAATGAAACAAATAGCAGAGAGAGAGCGAAAACGAAATAGAAAGAATAGAAAACACAAAGAAAGGAGAGAAATAGAGATTAGGCTGCATGTCAATGTGTCTAGTTATGTGCCAATGAATGAAACAAATTGCAGAATGTGTGGAAAAAATTTTTAGGTAAGCTATGTATAGATTCATGGGAAAAAATTTATATTTTTTATCTGATCGTCAATTATTCTTTATAGAATTTATATGAAATACTTTATTTAATACTTTTATGCAATTTTTTATAATTTTGGGTTAAAATTTTTAATTTTTATAATTATATAAATGTATTTAAAACTTTTCTTGTTAAAAAAAAATAACGAAAGCTTTTCCGAAAAAAAAAAAAAAAAAACAAAATAAAGAAAATCTTTTGGGCTTCGTCGGCCCATCCTTGTATTCGTCCGTCTTCCATATGTGTTGTACGTCGATAATTGCAGTTAACATTTCATTACGGAGTAAACCCAGATGTTTATGTAATTTACGAAAAGAATTTTGTAGCTTCTCAAATTTTGCGAGGAATTTATGCTTTTAAAGGTACGAATTCAAAATGTAAATTGAAGTATATAATGGGTACAATATTATAAATTGAAGTGTTCATTAATTCAAAATAAAAGTCGAGAATGTCATAAGATTCTTTTATGTAAAATATAAGAGTAAATTTATATATTGAGCCCTTCATTATAATTAATTTGGCACTGTAACGCTTTAAAATTTTAAATCTTAAAATGGTATTATTTGGTTGTGTCATGAATAGTATCACCTAAAAGTAAAATAATATTTTATTTGGACGCGATAATGATATTGAATATAATTAATATTTATGGACTTACTAGATTTTATATGATTAGTCTTAATTAATTTAAGTTAAGATATAAATTTTTCACGATACATTAAGTAATAAATTATTGGTGAATAGTAATTTTTCGATCTGTGAATAGTACACTTATCTAGGACTTAGTATTATTTTGGTTTGAAAAAAGTATTATTGATGGCTTTTATTTTATTTAATATATTTGGAGTCCCTTTGCATAATTTAAGTTGGTAGAAAATATTTTATGAATATTTTCAAGAATTTAAGTAATCAGTGAATAGTAACTCTTAGTGTAGAATTATTGAGGAAAATTTGAAGAATTATTTTTATGGAGTTGATTTAATAAATATGTAAAATTAAATAATAATTTATGGATAGTTATTTAGTAAAGATTTTAGATAACAATTAAGTATACAAATGTTTTGCTTGATTTTGATTCCAAAAGTTTTGTATAATAAGTAATTATTTGGTGGTTTAAATCTTCACTTATACTTTAAATGTTTATGAACTTTATAAGACTTAAAAAAGGTCTAATTCATGTAAATAAAAAGATTTTAAGATTGAAGGATTATGGGTTTCAGATTTAAAAAAGTTTTTATAAGTATTTTCAACATATAATTATGCTTATTTGAAAGAAGGGAACTCACTTCCTTTGTGTTCATGAATAGGCCAAACTACCCTAGGGTGGTAAGACATGATTTTCATTATTTTAATATTGATTTTAAGTATTTTATGATATGTTGTTTATGTATATTTTGAAAGTATGAGTTTTGTTATGTATAAGTAAGAAATTTGATTAATTTCACGAGTTGCAAGTTTTAATGAAGTTGAGAAAAATACGTTTAGTTAAGTATATGTTTTAGAAATGAAGGTTTTGATGTATAATTATGAAAATACGGAAATTTTACTAAGTTATAAGTTAAGTGAATTTGAAGTAAAAATATTTAAATTATGAAATGATTTATGATAAGAATGTTTATAAAAAATATTATGAATTATGATGAAAGATTAGATTTTGGGCTCTTATATGCTTTAGTTGAAATGTGATATGACATGATTCAATTATGTTAGATGAGCATGATCGACTTTAATGTCATTATGTTATTAAGCTATGATCATATATTAGGCTCTGAAAGCCTTATGTTTAAGCGGACGCGCTTATTATATATAAGTAAGCTTTTGAAGCCTTTATGATATGATTGACGATATAAGGCCAAATATGATATGTTATGGAATCTCGTTTACTTATATTTCTCCTAAGTATATATGAGCCCTATGTAAATATTGTAAGAGATATAAGATTATGTTTTTATGATATTATATATATTTAATTAAAGTAAATATATACGTATACAAAAATGTATTTTATAAGGTTGTTATTTTATCACTTAATGAACATGAGATTCTTATTTTTATGTTTTTAAAAGGTACCTCCATAAAATAATGTAAGGAATACAAGAGTTGATTTTATCAAAATTTTGATTTGAAATTGTATTGTCTTTAATAATAAATGTTTTTCATAAATTATGTTAAAGTGAATTATAATTTCTATATGAGTTTAAGATTTATTTTTATTATGATTTTGATTTCTTTTGATTATTTAAAAGTAAAGTTTTATGTTTTAAAATGGTATTTTATATGGTTGATTATTATCATTTTAAGATTATGTAATTTCTATTATTTATGTTTTAAGGTATGTTGCTTGTGTAACATGGATTTTTATATGTTCATGAGCATTACTAAATTATACACTTAGCGTGTTGATTTTTATCAGACGTAGGGTAAGGGTAGTGGGTACTATTTGAAGATTCAGAATTGAAGGACATCCTTGGTAGTAATAGAATTAGGTTAATAAATTTAAGAGTATATGACATATAAAATTATTACTTAAGAGAAAATATTAATTGGGTTATGTAAATTATGTAAGTTACATGAATTTAGTGTTTAATTAATTAAACTTATGTTAAAGAGTTATCTATGTGACTTAATCAATGGATGAATATAGGAATAGTTCTTAAGTTAGTAATACATAGAAAAATCTCAATATTTGTGATATATTTTAATATCATTAATTGATTATATAAAATTGAAATACTATAATGTTTGTATGATATTGAGACTATAGAAGTGTTGCGACATTATGTGATATATTGGAGTGGTGATGGGCTTGGAGTTTTAAATTGGAAGTGTTTTATTTTTATTTGTTTTGGCAAGCTTAGTTTTTAGAGAAAATTTTTACAATTTTTCTGTAGGAATTTTCTAAAATATTTTTTTTTTAAAAAATAGTTGTTAAACATATAATTATCTAACAACTTCTAATTTAAAATATGATTCTGTATATTAGTTAAGATGATGTCGGCTCGCTGTTTAATCCTTTGGAACTTGGCGAAGAGTATTACAAATTCAATACATAAGTTCACCTTTGTGGCATGACAACTTTTTGTTTTTTTGGGTACATAAGGTGAAGAAAGCTCAAAGAAGACCTCTAAACAAATCCTAAAATAGGAAATGCCACAGATATTATGAAAAAGCCATTACAAAATTTTTGGGGAGGTGGATCCACAAAAGAAGTACTGGAGGGAGCCATTCTAGCTTGCTTAGCTAAGAAATCAGCACACTGATTTGCCTTGCGGTAAACATGGGACACCTGCACCCTCTAATCAAGCCTCAAGGCTTGCTAGATAGATAAAACACCAAGCTACTTAGCCCACTAATGGAGAAACCTGATTGGTAATCAAAGCAATGGCATCCTTATTATCACACTCCACTAGAAGCTCCTTAATTCCCAACGAATAGGCCATTTTGACACCTTCCAACAAAGCCCACAACTCAACACATACCACAAAACTGGACCCAATGTGAGAGCCAAAATCCTTAACCCACACATCCCTAGCATCTTTGATAAGGCCACCACCATACGCCGATTGGCCAACCACTGAAGCGTCAATGTTTAATTTAAAACAACTAGCTGGAGAAGGCTTCTATGCAACAATAATAGCATATTTAAGCCTTTTAGGAAGCTGAATCTTAGACTTAAAAATAGCCAAGAAAGCATCTTTTGCCTGCATAATAATCCTACCACAAATTTGCCATACCGAGTTGTAAGCAGCAGAAAAGATAACCTCATTACGGTTCTTCCAAAGAACCCAATAGCCTGTTCCAAACATTATGTTCCAAGGAAAACCCATGCCATGCATAGTCTCAGAACAAAGATTACACTCCAACCACTCCTGAATAGACATCTCTTGCATAAAGAACTTGTCCACATCCAAAGGATGAAGGAATTGTAACCACACATGTAATGCCAGGGGGTAGTCACGAAGGACATGCATAGAAGACCCCTTCGAGATTAAATAAATCGTGCACATCGACATAGCAACCAAATGTCTCCTTTGTCACTTCGCATTGCTCAGGTGGTGACTGTGCATTGTAACGCCAAGAAAAGAACGAATTCGTTGGGTTCCCTTCCAACTCCAAACTAATTTCCAATCAGCCTGAGGGTTAACAGAAGGTTGACCTACCAGCCAGTTGCAAACAGATTTTACTGAGGACACACCCGAACCAGTCAAGTTCTGAAAAATATAATCACTACCATTCGAAGAGGAAGGAGGCACTACCATAGCAATTCTCACCACCAAATGAGATGGAAGATAACCCATGAACTTGTCCCAATCCCAATGACCAGACCCAGTAACATAAACGGAAACAGAATCATCAAGCGGATTTAGCGGAACAAGGGTTGTAATCTCATCTTTTAAAATAAAAACAACAAGGATCCATTTATCCTTCAAAAAAAGAACAGAACACCCGTTTAACTTATTGAACACTTTAATTTATAAAAGTAGATTTGTTAAATACTTTATTTGATCTGCCTCATATTTCAACTTGTAAAATTAAATCGATTAAATACTTATTAGATAATTAAAAAATATAAAAAACATTGTTCCAAAAGTTATATTAACCATATATTAAATCAATATTTTTATATGTAAAGCCAAAAACCTTAAATTTTATTACTTTTAATGTAAGAAGGTATAAGATTATTATAAAAAGTGAAGTTTATAATGGCACAAGGTCGATTTTAAAATTTAAAGTACAACAATATCTTTTGTCAAAATCGGCGAGTTAAATTACATATTTGGCCTAATTAATTTAGTAGTGAAAAATCATTTAAATTTGGTGTAGGAATTAAAACATTATAACAAAGTGTAAATAATAATGAGATTGATTTATCTACAGATTATATATCATTATCCGTATATTAAGTTAATCAAATAAAATTATTCGATATTTGTAGATTTTCATTAAAAAAAATGATAAAATAATAAAATTTATGATAATTATTGACTTGACCTTTCATATATTAGGTGTAAATAAGTATTTTATAAATATAAAATTTAAATCATTTTTCTCAAACATAATTTTGATTATTTTCTCCAAATAATAAAGCAGAACACATGACCCATGAGTAGGCCACATTAAGGAATGCCTTCAAAGGGAAAAGAGTGTTTGACTATTTTTAAAATCTTATGCATGTATGGTGATAGAGTTGGGATCTCAGTTCTAGGTTGCTGTCATGTCTACCCAGAAAATAACTCATCAAAGAACAAACATGAGAGAGATTGAGATTGTTGTCTTTATTTAGGACATATAGTTGGTACAACTACAATTTCTATTTCAAAGTAACTGCATGAACACCATATTTAATTTTTGCCTCCTTTCTAATCAAACTTAATTAATCTTAATTGGGTTAATTTGCTTATTACTATACAACTAGCCATTAATTCTTTGCATTGCTTACAAATTCCTTAAACCGCAACTTCTTAACTAACAGTATTATATATTCTTCTTTGAAACTGCGTGTTTCTTGAAAATGATAAGCTACTTCTATGTACTATATACCATATTTTAAATCGACAATTTGATATTCAGTAAATAATTTTTGCAAATTCGATTCATAAAAAAATGAACCCATGACTGTTAGATTGTATTGAAGATTTCATTTCATTAATACTGCTGATTGATGTGTGATTAATTAAATATGAGTGACAAATTACTTCACTTCTGCTGGGTTGAAGTTTTTGGTGGGACAATGCCAAAAGATAAAAAATATATAAAAAAAGAAATTAACAGTTAAAAAACTTCGATGCTTCAGAGTACAAAAATAGTGATGAACACTTGGCTTTGAAGGGTGGGTAGACAGTAGAACGTAGATGCATACTAATATAGTTAATTACAAAGTTTTTTTAAGGAAAAATCAAACCGAAAATTTTATTAAAAAATCATATATATTATTTATATAAAATATTTTTTCAGGTTTTCATATAGTAAGTCTAATGATAAATTATTTATATAAAATATAAAAAATACAATTTTCAGGTTTTTTTTTTTTTTTTTAAGAGAGGCAGGCTTAGAAAAATCATACTTAATTCCAAAGTTATTAAGTAATTAATTGGAAGTGTCAACCTTCACATCAAACGATTGATAATGATACGGGAAACACGTAGATTTTGATCCACACGTTCATTGTTAATGCATTATTTTATTATTTTTTTAGTGTAACAAATAAAGTGATATCTTAAATTACTTTTCCATTTACTTCAAAAAAAATATAACTGGCTTTGAAATATAACTCGTAGATTGGGTTTCATGACCTATAATAAAATATATAAAAATATAATATTATTATGGATGATTTATTCCTATTTTAATTAATAAATTTTTAATTTTATTAATTGATTATAAATTACTTATTTTAAAGAAAACCATAAAAAATATAAAATATCAACTAAATAGAAACATTACATTAATTTGAAATCCTAATAAAAATTTAATTGTAAATTGTTATATAAACTAAATAGTATTACGATAATTATATGAACTAATATTTAGTTCAACATAATTAAGATGAGTAGTAATTTATTATTATTGCTATGAAGAAAGATTTATTTAAGTATTAAATTTATAAAAAATAAATAAATATTTGTTTATAATAACCTATAATATATATAAAAATATGAATGGAGAATATTGAGTTTTTTAATCGTCTCTATAAGTTATTAATTTTATTGATTGATTAATTAAAAATATCATGAAAGATAATTTAATCATATTCTAATTAGAAAATTTTTAATTTTATTGATACACAATAAATTTTAATTAAATTAATTATATTAGTTTATTTAAGAATAATTAATAAATCTTGTTTCATTTTTGTTTTGTTATTAAGAGTTGACAAAGGATTGTACAAATGAATTAGTAATGAAAATTTTTCAGTTCCTAAGTTTATAATCTAAATTAATGTTTTTATTAATTAACAAATCATGTTTCATTCTTCTTCTATCGTAAAAGTTGGCGAAGTGTTCTACAAATGGATTAGCAACCGAATTTTTATCTATTGTTAAAGTTATGATCAAAATTGATGGCTTATTTTGTAAAAACGTAAAACTTAATATATATCTCTTCTGCGCTGCATCATTTCATATGCTCTTCCATTTCTCTTATTTCCTTCCTTTTATTTTATATTTTATTCAAAAAATTTTGAATTTTAGTTTGATTGAAAGATTAATATTTGTCAAAATAAAATATTTTATTTTTAACTTTTTAGTTTCAATTATTTCAATGGAAATAAGTTAGTCACCAGAATTTTAATATTCAAATTATACTATAATAAATTATAATTTTTTTTGCATGTATAGGACTTTCAAATTTTATTTGTATTTTATTAGTTTATTAACTATATCATTAACGATAATTTAGTCAAATTCTAATCAAAAAATTTTTAATTTTATTGATTGATTAAAATTATATAATAATTTTTAATTAGATTGGTTAATACTATTAATTAAACATATTAAATTAGAAAATAGAAAAATAGAAAATTAGAAAATTTTTTCATCCCAGCCCTAAAATAAAAACCAATTATCAAATAAAATTAAAGATTCAGTTAAAAAATACGAAATATATGTCAAAAAATTTTTAACTCAATTGATAGAAAATTATATAAATTTATTTTATATTAATTTAAGTTACTAAAAAGAATTTTAAAAGTTGAAATAAAATTATTAATAAAATAATAAAATAATAAATGATGAATCGATAGTTATAATTAATTTAGCTATATTAGCTAACTCTTATAATATACAATTCTAAAAATAATAATAAAAAGAATTCAATTAAAAGAATTAAAAATAGATAATTGATTATTTAAATTTATTATTATATTTCCAATAGTTAAACATAAGATATACGAATAATATCTTAATTATGAATAATTTATGAATTATAATATAATTCAATTTGGAATCTTATTAAGATATCAAATTTACTATAGATTACCAATATAAATATTTAATAATTACAGAAAAAATCACCATATCAAATTTATTTTTTTTTATATAGGGTTTATCATTATTTTATGTCAAAATTTTTCTTCTTATTATTTTACTTTTTAATCTTAAATATATTATTTTGCTTGAGTTATGATTATTTTTACTTTTCATATTATTTCAGTCATAAAGTTTTATATTTTTATTTCATTTTGATTTTTTTAACATATTCATTCATTTTATCTACATGCATATTATAATATTTACAGTAAAATATTGAATAAAAAATATCTAACTAATATATTTATTTTTATTTAATAATTTATTATCTTTTATATTATAAAAAACCAATCAACTGTATTTAGAAAAAAAATAAAAAATGAATAATATAACGAGTTTTAAAGTGTAAAGCACATTCTCAATACGAATAATAAAATAAAATAAAAAAGTCTCTTAGCAAAAAAAAAAGTGTAAAAATACTCAGAATATATGGTTGGATTCATCAAATGTAGCAATAAGGTGAATTGCCATATATAAAATTATTGCATACCAAAGATATTGTTTCAATGCATCCATAAGGAATCATGAAGTCTAGGCCAAGCTCATTATTTGGAAACAAGTATAGCAAAGGAAAGATTTAAGATGAAGAGAAAAGAAGGTCAAACACATGGATTTTCTTTGACAACACTCTAAAGTGGTTGTCAAACTACACCTTTTCTTTCTCAATATTTTTTATGAAGCTTGGAAAATTTTTATTTATCAGCTGGTAGAACACCTATACACTTCTCCTTTATATATATATTCTCATAATTCTGCTTCACTATATCCCATATAAACATACCTCAGTTTTAAAGTTAACCCACTAGACCTTGACCTTCTCTAAACAGGCACACTGCTTTCTTTAAAGAAATGGGAACTTCTCTTCTGGGCGTTCTACTGCTTTTCTTTCTGAATTTTTGTCTGCTACATGATCTTGCTCTAGCTAGCATAACCAGGCATTACAAGTTCGAAGTATGTATAGTTGCCTCTCAGATTTCTTTTCTTTCTTCAATTAAGTACTAACATTTTGGATACAATTTGTAGATCAAATTGAAAAATGTGACTCGTTTGTGCAACCCCACAAGCATTCTAACTGTAAACGGAAAATTTCCGGGGCCTCGCATTGTAGCAAGAGAGGGTGATCGTCTTGTTGTCAAAGTCGTCAACCATTCGCCAAAAAACATCTCTATCCATTGGTATGTATTTACTTCTAAATCTCAAGAAAAGGAGATATTATATATTCTTTTTGGATAATAAATCTTGTTCTTGAAACAGGCATGGCATTCGACAGCTTCAAACAGGATGGTACGATGGGCCATCTTATATAACACAATGTCCTATTCAAACGAATCAGAGTTATGTTTACAATTTCACCATTGTTGGCCAAAGAGGGACATTATTTTGGCATGCACATTTCTCCTGGTTAAGAGCCACTCTTTACGGCCCTATAATCATTCTGCCCAAACTTGGTGTTCCTTATCCATTTCCTAAACCTTACAAGCAAGTCCCAATAATGTTTGGTAAGTACATACTGGCTAGTGAAAACTATTTTTTTTTTTTTTTTATCAGCAAAGATGAATTTATTATTATTAGAAAATAGCTGAAGCAAGCAGGAAAAACTCCCCTAATCCAAGATTCTACACCCAAGAACAGGATTGATCAAAGTCCAGAGCTAAAAAAGAGGAGAAAAGCCTACTGTAGATACAAAAAATAAAACCGCAGCCTAAACATAACTGATAAGAGGGGCTTCTTTGCAGAGGGAGGAAAAAAAGCAAGGAGGGAAAATAAAACTCTCCCAGTCAATTATCCCAAGAGCTAGTAGGTGCATTAAAGCCAAGCTAAAAAATGATTCACCTGATTAACTCCTTTCTTTACTAAGGCATGGGCAAATGAGTTTTTAGATCTGTTCGCATGAATGAAAAGCATATGTGATAAAGAAAAAACAATGAAATCCAGCTTGTTGAAATTTATCCATCATTGCCGAGGTCTTGAAAGCTTATCCGTAGCCCATAAAATAACTTTTTTTTTAATTCAATTCGATAATTAATGGAACAGAACTGAATTGAGAAGTAGCATAAATCTCTAATACTTGTAAAATTGCAAGCATTTCAGTTTGATTTGAATCTATAATACCAGTATATTTTTTTCTTTTTTTGAGAAAAATTAAATTAGAAATTTCATTAATCGGATGGAACCAGTACTTTTCACTAATATATATATATATATATATATATATATATATATATATATATATGTATTTATCTTTTGACTTACTGCGTATGCAAATATTGCTTGACTTGCAGGAGAGTGGTTTCATGTAGATCCTGATGCAATCATTAACCAATCTCTACGAACAGGTGGAGGACCAAACGTTTCTGATGCTTATACTATTAATGGACTTCCTGGCCCATTCTATAACTGCTCAGCTAAAGGTATATATAATTATACATTAATCACTTGTAATTCTATCTTAACCATATGCTTATACCCAACAAATCAATATATATATAAAACAGATAAATTTTTCCCTGGTGTAACCACGTGAGATTCTAATTTAGTGACATAAGTGATGCCTTAATTATTTATTTTTATATTTATTTAAAAATAAATTAATTTATGATTTTTTATTAATTAAATTAAATCTTTTAAATGTAATTAATATAATATTAAAAAATTAATCACATATTAAGTAACATTTTAAATAAATTTTAATGGCACATAATTTATAAATTTAATAATATGGGTAGTTATTATTTTATATTAAAAATTAAAAATTATTCTTTATTAAATTAAATTATATTAAATATAATTAATAATATGATCGATGAGTTGATGGTTTATACAACTTTTAGTTATAAAATAAATTATTTATTCATAGATTTTATAGCGAGTTAATTATTTTTATATTAATTTTAAAATATATCAACTGAATAAATTTTTACCACCTTTCATTTTACTTTTTTTTATCTCTATAAATTTCACTATTTTTAATTTTTACTCTTGAACATATGTCTATATACTAATTTTTATTCTAATAATTAAAAATCATGGCTATAATTTTTTTTTTACTATTGATATATCTTAATAATATTTTTTAACAGCATAATAAAATAAATTTCTTTCAAGAATATATATATATATACATTCTTTCAATTTTTTACTTTATTTTTTTTACTATTATTTTAATAATAACAATTAACACAAATAAGAGTAAGAGTGTCTTTTTAAAAAAAAATCTAATGCAATAGGCTCAAGTATCGGAAAAGACTTATTTATATTTTGTGTATGAGTCTATCTTTATATAAAATTAATTATAAATAATATTTTGGTTTTAAAAAGAGTAATTTTTATCATACATTCGTTTGGAAAATGACAAAACAGTGACAATTTTTTAAAAGAATTTTCTTTTGGCAAGAAATTCCCATCAACTATTAGCCAGGTGTATAAACAAGTATTTTAGGAAGCATTCATTTTTCTTATATATTTAATAAATAGATGAATAATCTTGACAGATACATACAAGCTGAAGGTGAAGCCTGGAAAGACTTATCTTCTTCGTCTGATCAACGCAGCACTCAATGATGAGCTCTTTGTGAGCATCGCGAATCATACAGTAACAGTAGTAGAAGTTGATGCTACATATGTCAAACCATTTGAAACTGATAGCCTTCTAATAACACCAGGACAAACAACTAATGTTCTCCTCAAAACAAAACCTTATTTACCAAATTCCACGTTTTTCATAGCTGCAAGACCTTATGCAACCGGTTTGGGCACTTTCGACAATTCTACAGTGGCTGCAATTCTTGAATATGAAATTGAATCCTCACCCACACATACAATTAACGAACAACTCCCTCCATTGAAACCAATCTTACCAGCGTTAAATGACACCCCGTTTGCTTTTAATTTTTCAACTAGACTACGTAGCTTAGCAAGTCTTGAATACCCAGCTAATGTGCCTCAAAAAATGGACAAACGTTTCTTTTTCACTGTAGGGTTAGGAACCAACCCTTGCCCTAAAAGTCAAACTTGTCAAGGACCTAATGGAACAAAGTTTGCTGCTTCTGTGAATAATATTTCATTTGCATTCCCAACAACAGCCATGCTTCAATCTTACTTCTTTCGGAACTCGAACGGTGTTTATACAACGGATTTTCCTAGCCAGCCCGTAATCCCGTTTGATTATACGGGGACTCCTCCAAATAATACTATGGTGATTAACGGAACTAAAGTGGTTGTTCTTCCTTTTAATACTAGCGTTGAGGTGGTGTTGCAGGATACAAGTATTCTTGGGAATGAAAGCCATCCTCTTCACTTGCATGGCTATAATTTCTATGTTATAGGCTCTGGATTTGGTAACTTTGACCCTAACAATGACCCAACAAAGTTTAACGTTGTTGATCCTGTTGAAAGAAATACGATTGGTGTGCCTTCTGGTGGTTGGGTTGCAATTCGGTTTCTAGCTGACAACCCCGGTGAGTTTGAATTTATTAATTAATGAAAAAAAATTACATATTTCATTTATTTTTGTTTAATGAAAAATTGGTATATTTATTGCGGTAATTATATAAATAAGTTCAATTAGATTATGCTATTAATGTGGTGATATAACAACAGGGGTGTGGCTAATGCATTGTCACTTTGATGTGCACCTGAGCTGGGGTTTGAGAATGGCTTGGATCGTTTTAGATGGAAATCTTCCCAATCAGAAACTGCCTCCTCCACCGTCTGATTTACCCAAGTGTTGATTATCCTATTAATCATTTTCTAATTAATTGCAATTTGTTGATTATACACCATTAGGCCTTGGCCTATCAAAATTTTCCCTTTAAATGTCCTTTGCTTTTCCTTTCTTTTGTGTTTTTTTGGGTTATGATTATCATGTGAGACAATGAGAGAATAAAAAGGTTTTTTCCTTTTCTTTTTGTTTTTTTTGTTTTTTGTTTTTTTTTTTTTGTCTTTTTCTTTTAATGATTTTTGTTACCTATCTTCCAATTAAGAGCTGTTTTACCATCCCTATTGAGGGGAAGGTACGATATGTAAGGTGCATGCCCTTTCCATTAGTGAATAAATGTCCCTTTATTTTAAAAATATAATTTCACATTGTGCTTGGTTGAATATTTACATTTCTATCTATACTATATATAAATGTGAGAATAGAAATAATAATAGAATTTTTTATATTATCTTTAATAAAATTTAAAATATCTTAAAATAGTTTTAGTCATAGCCAATTTGAAAATTATTTTTTATATCGATGAATATTTGGATGAGTGATTTGATACTTTTCCCCTTTAAATAAGATTGTGAGTTTAATCCTTATGGATAGAGCAAATACTTATTGGAAGCACTTTATTCCTTCTTGGGCCGACCTGTTGCGAGTAGGATTTATTTATAGCTAATGGACTCAGCAAAATTGTAGTTAAAAAAATTTATATTTTATTATTTAATTGAATATAATTTCTAAAAATTATTTTTAAATAAATAAATGTATATAATAAAAAGAAAAAAAGTACACTTTTCTTTTTTTTATAGTTGTAGGAAAAATTATAAATTTATTTGGAGAGGATATAATGTTTCTTTTATATAATTTTTTATTAATTAATTTATTTATTTATTTTAAATTTGCAACCTAGAACAATAGAAAAACAAAACACTTGAATAAACTCATTAAATGATCAATTTTTGGATCCTAGCATGATTTGCTTTATAATTTTTATTTATTAATTTAGCTTTTTTTCCATCAAAATCAAATTTAATTAAATTATACTACGTCTACTCCATAATACTTGTTACACTTAAGAACATTTGTTCTAAAATACTTGTCACATTTATGATTTCAAAAATAAATATTTTTTTTCATATTTATCCTTTACCAATAATTTTTATTTCAATTTAATGATTTTTTTAGAGAATTAGTATTAAATCTAGGATAATATTTCAATTTATGTAATAATTTATTACTTAGACAAATTTAATGATTTTATTAAGAAACGTGAAATTTAAAATGTGATAATTATTATAGAATAGAGATAGTAATATTTTCAAGGTTATTTTTAAAATTTAAATTGGTATTTTTTTAATATAATTTGTTCCTATTATATGTTGAATTCTTAAAAGAGTTTTATTTTTAATAAAATTCTATTAGTTTTTATTTTATTTTTCGTTATTGAATTAATTTAAAATCACTATCACTTTAATTTAATAAGTGATTTATATCTCCATTGCAATAAATAGATGACTTCCTATTAAGCATTTTTAATTTTTTTTGATATTTTTTCTTTTATATCATAAATATGTTTGATTTGAAAAAAAATAATATTTATAAAATTAAAAAAAAATTAGAATTATATATTTTTATTTTAGATCAGTAATACCATCACTGTAGTCAAAATGATTACCATTATTAATTCAAATTAACGTCTCATTTGTTTTCTTTTACATACCAGCAAAAAAAATATTATTATTTTTTATTATAGTTATATATAGATATTGATTTGGAATTGAAAGTAAAAGTTGAGGATTGAGTAATAACTTAATTTTTTTTTTTAAGCATTTATGATAGTTTTAAGAATCTGTATTTATAAATTAAAAACTTATTAAAAATTAGGTATAAGGATTGGATTGAATTTTATTTTAAAACCACTTTATTATATTAGAAATAATTTGCAAATAGCTTATACGGCAAAAATCTAATACAAATTAACCAATTGTATTTATTTTAATCTAAACAAAAATTTATATTTTAATATTATATAAATAAAAAATTAACGGAGCATAAAAAATGAAAATATAATGAGTATTGTTAGTGTGTAATGCACGCTATAAAAAAGACTAATTAGATAAAAAATATATTCGATAAAATTAGTTGTTGTTTTAATAACTATTAGTTAGTTGATAGCTAGTAGCTTTGCATAAAACATTTAAAAATTCAATGTTATACTGTTAATGTTTTATAAATTATGATCTTAATTTTTAAAAATTAATTCAAATACTATATTAATTGAATACTATAAAAAATATTATTTAGCAAAACGTTAAAAGCTACCTTAAATTATGTTATCAAGCACCGCCAAACTATTACAGCAAGCGTTTCAAGAAAAGTTTAAAGTCAGCAACATCTTAACATGTATGAAAATTGTGTTGCTTCATTAATACTACTCTAGTCGTTTGCCCAAAAAAGATTGAATTAGAACAAATTAAGCAGTAAAAAATACAATAAAAGGGTGATTTTGAAATTTAAAATTTTAATTTCATCTAAATATGTCAAAACAATTTTACATTAGTGTTATAACTCAAAATCAAAAGGTTATCCGTTTGCAAACAAAAGGAAAGCTATTGCCTTTTTTTTTTATTTAGAGAAAATTTTCTTTTTGAGTATATTTTTTATATAAAAAAAATTACTCTAAATAGTAACTTTGATTGGGATGTAAACTAAGTTGAAAAAGACTAAAAAACCCTTAGAATATATGCATTTTTTTAAGATTGAAGCTAAACAATAAAAAAAATGAAAGATACAAATATTCTCAGCATTTAATGCTGTGTTTTAAGGGACAAGTTATTAAATTACTTTTTCATTTTATTTTATAAAAACATTAGTCATTTTTATAAATCACATAAATACAGAATTAGCCCTTATTTATATTTTTGATAAATATATATCCACTCTTGTCATTGTAAATTTAGTCATAATCATTGATGTCAAGAACAAATATATATTATACTCAGCAAAGTCTTGAAAACAGTAATGTTTTGTTTTTAAATGTACGAGTGTGTTTTGATTATTCAAAAAATGGATAAACCAGGATTTATTAAAAATCGTTTCTTTAAAATCCCTAAAATTCACCCTCTTAAAATAGGTTAATGTGGACTTTTATTAATAGTAATTATAAACTTTTTTATTATCTTTTGCTTTTTTGTAAGCTACTCAGTGTTTTTTTATTTTTAGTACTTATTCACTTTTTTAATATTTTTTATTTCTCTATATTAGTTAACAGTTGTGAAATTTTGTAAGTCACTTTGATGTATTTTAATTTATTAGTTGTGCATTTTCATAGGACATTTTGTGGCATTGTTATTCTTAGTTATATACTTTTTAAAATCCTTACAATGGTTATATTCTTTTGTAAGTCACGTATATTAGTTGTGCACTTTTTAGATCCGGAGAATGCAAAATAGTGGTTATTTGTGGATATGGTGTGACTGCTTTAGATGTTATGGAGAATTGAATAGATTTCTTTAAATCAGGTCATTAACTATGATTCCATTTATATGTATTCAACATTTAGAAATCAAGAGTCTAATTGTAAATTAAAAAAATTTGACTTCAAATTTTATTTCATTTTGACCATAATGTATTGTGTTTGGGCATTACTTTTTGAATTTCATTTAAATTTAGAGAAATCGTATTTTGCTTTTAATTTTTAAATTTGAATCAAAAAATTATTTAAATTTAAACAAGATAGAGTCAAAATTTAAATTTTTTTTCCCCTTTATTTTAGCTGAAAATTTTGGAAATTTATAACCTTTAATGTGTAATATCCCTTCCCGGTCCACCCATAAACCTAAATAAACCGAGCCGAGACGCTACAAACTGGTTGACTTTATGTCTTGTCATGCTGAAATCATAATGTATATTGAATATAATATCATGCTGATGTTGCTACATTAATAATGTACTTAATATTTACAAAA
>CANUEP010189706.1:0-49417 GCA_947857235.1 Jatropha podagrica | reverse complement strand
GATTAAATATTAATTCTCGATTTTATGTGTAGTGAATGATTAATGATGTATATATTCTTGAAATGAATGGATTATAATATTGATGAGAGAACCTAAGTAAAATGGATGCATATTTAGAAGTGCCTGTGTCATTCTATATTGAATTGGAGGCTTGGGGTATGGAGAAATTATACTGGAAGTGTGCATATTTTTTTTTTGTGGCAAGGTAATTTTTAAGGGAAGCTCTTGCGAAATTTTATTTTATTCTTAAATTTTATTTTTCGTAAGATTTTTCTTAAAAACTATATTTTATATTTTAATTACTTGCCTCACTAAGGAAACATAACTACTTCTAATATGTGATTTGGAGATAATTAGCAGAATAGGTTGGTGTTTCGGCACCGAATGTGGCATCCGCCGTCTAGTTCTCCGGGATTAGGTGGTGGGTGTCACACTTCTTTAATTTTCTCAGCCCATTCTAGTCGCAACCTTCTTTTTTCTGTTTCACCGGTCTAGATTCGAGATTTAAAGCAATTGTGTGCTTTGCTATGGATCTATCTATCCCTAGCATGTCTTCATAACACCATGCAAAGGCCTCTTCCTTGTCTTTGAGTAGACATTGAAATTTTATGATTAATTCTGGTGTTGGATTTGATCAAATAACAAATTTCATGGTTTTCTTTTGTGTTTATATTAAAGCATTCATGATTAATTGATGCCAAATATGTGCATATGCTTATCTACTCAATGAATGGAACCATCGGGAAAAACAATAAATAAGTAAGCAAAATTGAAGTTCATTTCATTGAAAATCAATGAGAGTTCATTATAATCAAATTCATCATTAATAGGGACAAACATATTAACAGGGGTTCCGACTTCTTCGAAGCTCTCTTCGGTGCAGGCTCGGATTGCCTTCAACACTTGATCTGCATGGTCTTCTTCTTCTTCAATAACCATTTTTCTTTTTTCTCTATTTTCCTTACCCTGGACTACTCCACTCTCCTCTTGCTTTTCTTCATTCTCTTTCTCTACAATGGCTGCTTGTGATCCTTCAACCCCCTCTTATTTTGTTGTCTTTATCTTTCCTCCAATCTTTAGCTCAGCCTTTGGTTTTCTCTAAACCACTGTCAGGACATCAATCATATATGTGAAAATCTCTAATCCCAGGTATGTCTTTCCCCCATGCATAAAAGGCTCTATTAGCAAAAATGGAGAGGAATGCTTACTCGATCGGACGAAACAATCCATCCATGTTTAGCAAGCCATATATTTTCAATGGTTTGCTCTCAGCTTTATATCCCAGGCACATACGATTTCTCTTAGTATGGATCTTAGGTAGCTCTATAATCCTTTGTTGGTTCCTTCCCCGACCTTTCACTTCTCCATGGTTCATTCTTCTCATAATGTTAAAGATAGTGGGCCCTATATCAATGCTTAGGATAGCTATGTGAAAACCAGTCTAAGGGAGAATGACTTGCTTATCGATGTTCGATGTGGCCACACTTCTCTCACTAGCGGTCGGAATAGTGATAATTTTCCCATTGAATAGGAATTTTATTTTTTTATGCAAGGTGGAAGGCACTCCTCCCAAAGAGTGGTACCATGGATGCCCTAGAAGTGAGGCAAAAGTTAAAAGAATTTTAATGACAATGAATTCAATCTCCTTTTCAATCGTCCCCACTTTGACCACTATTCTAAATATTCCCTCCACTTGCCATTTAGAATTATCATATGCTCTAATAACAACATGAAAAGCCTCTAGATTAGACAACTCCAGCTTGAACTTAGAAAGGAGCTTTAGAGGGCATACGTTCAAGGCTAACACACCGTCTATCATAACGTTATCGGTTACCCTTCCTTTTCCTTCAGCCTTAACAAATAAAGCTTTATTATGATTTCACCCTTTTGGAGGAAGCTCATCATTAGAAAAGATGATTAACAGAGGATCATGTTGGTGGACCAAACCTACAAAGTCCGATGTTGAGATAATTGATGAAACTAGGATTATTACTATTGCCTTCAATAAGGCTTCTCCGTGTAGTTTCGAAGAAATCAACAAGTCCCATATACTCATGCTCGCTGGTTTTCTTCTCATTTGTTTGATTAAAGTATCTTCTTCATCCTTAACTTTTGGTACATCCGACAAGCTTACCTTTTCCTTCCCTTTTTTTACTTAGGGCCTAATTAGATATAGCTAATAAATTCGACAACTGTGGGTCATATGAATCAGCACTTCAACTTCACCTTCATCTTTGCTACTCTAAACAACTAGAGTAATAGATTTTTCCACTATCTCATTGTCGCTTCCTCCTCAAACCTGTTTACTTTGCACTAACCACTCATCATCACTGTCCCACACATCTAGGACTGTGATCTGAATTTGCTGCAACAACATCCTTTCTTCCATCTCCTTTTCTTCCTTATTCAAATATAACTTCTTTCGGAGTTTGATTCGAACATATACAAGTTCTTCGATGGTAGCACATTTTTGAAGTTCGAAAGCGAATTAGTCTTTGTGCTAGTCCTTGACTTTGGGTCAGTTGTCCTGCCTTCATCAATTAAATTATGGATCTCATGCCTTAGCCATAAACAATTGTCTATTTTATGACCCTTGCCTTGGTGAAATTGGCAAAAAGCATTTTGATCAAAGCTCCTAGGCGGATTCACTAGGGGAGGCCTTGGAGTGAGAGGTTTCAGCAGGACCACTACTTTTACTTTCCTGAAATCCCTGGACAGAGGGGTGCTAAAGTTTAAGAATCGCCTCTACGGTACATTAGTAGCCCTAAGATCAAAGATGGTTGTTGTGGCATTCTTATTAGTATTTGGAGCTTTGCTTGAGTGAGCCGACCCTTGAAATCTTGACCTAGTAAAGTTCTCAAAGTGGTTCCCATACTTCTTATCTTCAATAGTTGTCCCCACTTCATACACTTGGAAAAATTTGGTCAACAACATGTAATAGAGCTTCTCTCAGAAAACTGGCAGAATCCCTTTGATGAAAATCTTTATTTATTCTTTAGTATCGGGCCTGGTCCTCATCTAGGTCATCTTGGCCCTCCATCTAGTCATGTAATCAGTGAAAGGCTTATCATGCTTTCATGTTTTTCCCTCAAAATCTCTTAAATTGATGCCTAGATTGTAATACCATGTTCGTGCAGACCCCGTTAACCACATAGGGAACATTTTAAGAATTTCCCTAGTCAGCAACCCCGCTAGCTCCATCACAGATTTGTATTGTACTAAGTGCACCTTTGGATCACCACTCCCATCATACTTTACTATTTTCGACATCTATAAGTGACCGAGGTATCCTATCGTAATCCTAGTTCTTCATCATCATCATCATCTTCTTCATCAATGTCTATGTATTGGTCCATACCTTTGGATTTCATAAAAAGGTGTAAGTTTTCTAGCTTCTTATCTAGCTTATCTACTTTCTCTAACACTACTGGTTCAACATCCATCTTTTTTATGGGTGCCTTTTTGAAGAATTCTTTATCTTGCCATGTGTCATATGCAAGTTCTTCCTTTACTAACTCCTCATTAGTCCATTCTCCCTCTTCAGTTACCTTTTCTTTACCCTTGTCAACCTTCATGAGCTTTTCAAGACCGGCAACCATCATTTTCTAGATAGTTTCTCCATATTAGTTAAGGAAAAATTATTTTCACCAATTTTACCAGCATTAGTAGCTTGTGAGTCCGTTTGGTCTGGAGAAAATTCAATCCTATGACAAGTACTTGCCAGACTTAGGTAGATTGAAGGGGGTTCAAGATTCTTCAATTCTTATTAGACGATCTTCTATCCTCAACTAGATGCATTCTTTGAGTGTTTTCTTTCTTCTTAGCACTATTGTGACTGCACAAAATAAATATTAGAAATGTGATATGATGCATGTATGGATGAATACGTGATAATGAATTGTCATACGAAAATTACACAGTCACAACATCGTGAAATGCAACTAACGTTATAGTTCGCTAAGGCTCGAGTAAGACCAATCACATCTTGAATCAGAGAAAACTTTTGTGATTTGTTCGAAGGTGAACACGTTTTATCTATTACCAAAATGGTTTATCCTTTTCCTTTTGCCTCAAGATGTGATTTGAGCAAGGATATATATATATATATATATATATATATATAAAATAATTTACTTTTGTATTTGGCTTAACAACTAAACTCTAGTATTAGACCTAAAAAGATAATTTATATTAACATAGATTTAAGAGATACACAGCCTAAATATTCTGATACATTCCAGCTTCCTCTAATGAAAAGTTGTTGATCTCCACAAGACGGTCAGTGATGTCACATATCTGAGCGAAGCGCCCCTCGATACTATAGAAAAAGGTTTAAAGCTTCTATCTGAATAGCTCCATCATAGTACCCCTCTAACAGTTGGCCTTTTTGCATTGGGCTTGGGATTGATGGAGCCCCCTATTTCAAAATTCTGATCTTCAAGGTGATAACTCCTTTTGGGCCAAGTTTTTCCAATTTTTCTTACTTTTAACATTTTTCAGAAGTCTCTTGCTCTTCGATGAGCTGATTTCCCTAATCGAACCATAATGAACTATACCTAAATGCAAAATATATAAGTTTAAATGATGTATGATCAAGGCACAATCATAATAATTATATATAAACAAAGGGAACAAGAGTAAGGAAATGCATGACCTCCACCCTTATAGCTCCTACACACAATTCATGGTTAAGTCTTTTCCATTCCTAGGACATAATAGGTTAGGCCCATAAATCAACATGGGGTTTTGGAGCCTAACGTCACTAACATTTATTTATGATGCAACAAACAAATGTTTATTAAGGTAATTCCTAGTGGAAAAGAACTAAAGTCTACTACATGAGCTTTCACCGAGTATATATAAGTCTTGGGTTCCATAAGCAAAAGTTGGTTGTTTCCTCCCATTCACCTAAGTAAAAAGTGATAATGGATTATGCCAACTCTTTTAACATACCAAATGGTGCTTGACTTATGGGTAATGTATATTAGTGGTAGATCTTAACAGTTGAGTAGAGTGAGGAGACCATATCCCCCAATATCACCGAAGGGTGTTAGGGTAGAAATGAGGACTGAAAAGAGATAAATGCACGAATAACAATTTATAATTGCATAAAAATTAAACAAAATTTAAATTAATAACACTATTAATAAATAATAATATTTAGATAACTAATGGAGTTAATTCTCTTAGTACTTCCCAGCAGAGTTACCAAGCTGAGGACGACGGGGCTTTCACGCACGTCATATGGCTTTCTTAAGAGTCACTGGAGTAAACCAAATCAAACAAGTTGGTTCATTTTGTTGAATAAAAATTGTTTTAACTTAACCCATTTTAATCCTTAGGAATGGTTTTCTTACTTTGGTAAGATCTTGAAAAATTGTTTGGAGTTGCCACTCTAAAATTATGAAAAATTCTCGAATTAATTAATTCATTGGAACTAATTAATTTGGTTTTAACTAGAATGACTCTGTAAGTTGGGTACGAAAATGGGAAGATATTAGGCATCCATTCTGCTTGGTCTAAACTGGCCTCCTAGTTATCCGAATATTCATTATTTATTAATTGAGGTATTAATTTTAACTAAGATGTAAAATATTTTATCAATTTTGAAATCAATGTCATCCAAGCATATTATCACAATATAAATCATCCATCAAACATGAAAATTAAACAACCATAATGAATGGGGGGAAGGAGAAAAGAATTACGATCCTTCCTAAAATACCTTCTACCTATTAATCCCTCACATTTTCTCAATCCCATTAATCAATACAAATCAACATTAATAAAGTTATTCACACCAAATAAAATTACAGCTGATCTACTACAAACCAATTGAAATGAGAATTTTTTTTGAATTCTCAACAAATTACATAAATAATATTACAAACCCCATTAAATAATAAATTACAAACTATATGAATGAATCACATTAAACTCATAAATTAAAAATATATATAATCCAATATCATACCTCTTTCAAACATTCAAGAAACATGATGAATGCAAATATTAACTAAAAATCATCAAAATTTAAATATTAATCCAATAAAAATAATAAATTGCACTAAATAAAAGTTAGTTCATTAAGATAAATAAAGAAAGAAATTAATGTAATGTCAGAAACATTAGAATGATAAAAAATTAAATAAGCAATATTTGTATAATCATATAAATATATATTAGTGAATAATAATTAAATGTGCATGAAATAAATGCTAGAAAATATAATATAACAATTTAATGATATTTCAAGCTCATGGTCACAATGTCATCTTGTTAGATGAACAAAATTCACAAATCATTGCAAGAAATAAGATTAAAATTGTCAACGTACTTATCTGGATCAAATATGGATTTTCGGCTCATAGGCCTAACCCACTTCAATCTCAGAATCTAGGCATGATTTAAGTTTTTTATGTTACTCAGTCATTGAGATTATGATTTCATACCACTCGAAGTGATTTACACCCTATTCCAAGGTAATTGGACATCATAATTGTCAAAAGAGTTGAAAAACATGATTCTGCAGGCTTCTGAGAAGCTGTGACATGAGTCGCAGCATGTGACTCATGTTATCACACTTATGATGTACGTCACAAGAGTTATGATGTGATTCACAGCAAGTGACTCATGTCACAGCAACCTAGAAAGCTCTAGAATGGTCTAGATATGGGTTTCTCGCACAAACAACTTAAATAATTAATGATTTGAAGGAAAAAAATATAAGGAAAATGAACTAAAAATGATAATTAAATGAAGATTAGACTCTTAGTTACCTTGTTTTCAAGGAAAATCGTTGATTTGCTTGAAGTTGATGAAGAACACCAAGAACTTTGATTTGGATTGATGATCCGAGCTTGTATTGTTGATTTTGTATTTCTAGAAGTGTTTTGGTGAATCTAAACACCCTAACTAAGAATTGGGAAACACTCTCTCACTCATAAACTACTTAGAATTCTAAAGATTTTATGTAGAGAATTTGTTTTTAGATTGTGTTTTGATTTTTGTTTGGTGTTTATGTTGTTTGATTTCCAAAGGTTTTTCTCTAAACTTAATCTTTGCTAACAAAATTGTCAACCCCTAACCTTAAACATCAAGGATCCATTTATAGGAAAATGGTGCAAATTAGTACTATTTGTTTAACTGGCATGTCGGCCCCACTGGTAGGCCCCACAAACGAGTCCATTTTTTATTCTTCACGAAATCGATCCATGTGGTGCGTATGTCAACATAAGTCATGAAAATTTATCCCGTGTGCACCCGAGATGCATTTTTGAACCCTATTTCGACACTAACCCTGAAAACATGAAAACAATCCAATGGATCTGGTTTCTTACCCGAGGATTACTAGTTCAAGAATCAAATCAATCGGGCGTTACGAACTCATTCTATCGTGAGAAAAGTTATCACCACTAATGGACATTTAAATGCCACTAGTGGTCCTTATAAGTGGGCCTCACCAGGGCCACTGTGGGCCCCACTAGCGCAATGACCTGATTTTTGTGAAAATGGTTTGGGTAATGCACAGAGTGCCATAGGACGGGGTGCATCCTGAGTGAACCCGAGATGCGCTTAAGGGTCCCATTTGTCAAAATGTGAAAGAGATTCTAAGGGTTGCACTTTGTAAATTCGAATCATTGCTTTGGGATCAATTTCATTAGATACTTCAACCTCTTCTTTAACAAATGAGATTATCATCATTGAGTCTATTTTGGAGCAAAAATTAAGCGTCTACAAGTATTTATTTCTTTTAATTAATTATCTCTTATTGGTTTAGTTTGCTCTTCTATTTTTTATCTTTTTAATATTAATTGTCTTATCTATTCTCTATCGCTTTCAATCCTTCCTCATCCTTAGTATTAGAGCCACTCATAGGCCAGTCTATGTTGTTCTAGTAGACAGACCTCTTTCTCCTACTTTTTTTGCAATAGCTAATAACATAGATGTTGAACTCAATGTTTTGATAAAATATTTTAAGATTGACAAAAAATATTTGCGTAATGATTTTTATTTCCCTCAAAATGAAGCAAAAAGAGTTTAGTTTTTAAAAATAAATTTCCTTAAACAAAGGCACCAAATCCAAGAGAAATATTATGAATATATTAATGAGGCAAAATCTTATGAACATATTATTTTTTTAATGGATTGAAGCCTATGCATTTGAGAATGAAATTGAATACCCTTTTCAATTCCATCCCTAACACAACCACTTAGGCCACTTAAGATGGTCAAATAAAGTTTGTTCATCCACCTCTTAGGAAAATAGAATTTCATGTTCCTCACTATAAAAATCCTATCATTGTTGTAGCCTTTAAGAATGGAGATTCCAGATCTCCAATGCCTTATTTGTCTCGAAGGGAATTATTGTGACAAGGCCACGGAAGGTAATTTACTTTTGGATTAGGATATTCATTTTTTATTGTCATTAACATTTTGTGTTGAGCTAGATAGTTGAGTCCATTAATCCATTCGAGAGCTTTTGTATCAATCACGAACTGCACATATTTTCCCAAATTGATATTCTCTTTGACAATTGTTTATAATTGTTTGCAGTTTTCTTTCAAAGCTATTGGTTTGATCTGATTTTAAGAAAATAAGTTGGTGAAGATATCGATAATCTAACAACATGTGTGTTGTTATCAGAATTTCACTAATTTCATTATTCCCAATCATTATTGGTCGAAAATGGGAGAGATAGAGACAAAACTTACAAATATTATAAGTCAGGTGGCATCTACAATCTTTTCTTGCAAAAGGAGGGAATTGGAAGTCAAAATTCATCCTTAGGCAAGTTCTTCATTTTTCACTTAATGGGTTTCCATGTCCAAGATAATTCCAAAATGCAAACTTTATTTAGAGCACAATCTTTGAGAAAATTTAGAATATATTCAGCGTTTTCATAGAGCTTTCGTCAACCCTTTTACAAATTTCTTTTTTAATGTCTAGAGGGAATTTTTCTAAATAAACCTGACTGAAAATGAATAATAGAGTATTGGAATGTTTCAGTGAAATTATATATCATAAGACACTACTTGGTAATTAATGAAATAAAAATCTTGAAAATTATGGTAGTAGAGATTGGAATTATATAAATCTGAAGCTGTTATTTGATAAAAAAATCTAAAAGAAATTAGAAAAGAGATGAAAAATTGCAGGTGCAGAAAAAACACATCTTACATTTAGAATGTACCCTATGCAGCTCACAATTGATGAACCTCCTCCCGGGATTATTATGTGTCCATGAAGTCTAGACTCAACATCTCCTATTGCATTTGCATATAGTCGTTTCCATGGCTACCACTCCATTTAATTCAAATATCATAGAGAATGGAGTGAAAATGCTTTTTGCATGTCCATAGGTTGTTAGTTTATATGATTGTTGAGCCCATGTAGTCTTGATTGGATGTGAGACCTAATTTTGAATTTAGGCATATTCTCAGTGACAATTTGAGATATAAAATTGTTACAAGTTATTGGTCACAGAGGTTTTCCGTAAGGGTTGAATAGGTTCAATAACACTACTACTGAGCAACTTAGTTATACAAACTCTCTACTCATGCGCGATAACGATCCAAGCAATTATTGGTTGTTAGAGTATATAGGTCCATTTAAAATGATTGAAAATGACTTGCAAACAAAGGATGCAATGGAGCCTTGCATGTATGAGCAGTAACTTTGTCTTAAAAAGTTTGGTGCATAGACCTTTATTTCCAATTGAGGCAAAGTTGGTAAAAGTAATATTTCTTGGAGTGCAGAATATTGTACAACTTCACAAGTGAAGATGGTAACAGTAAAGTTGCAGACTTTAACTTTGTATAGCCTTGCATGTGAATCCAGTACTCTATTTTACTAGTTCTTTTGACATTGGTAGCTTTGGGCAAGTAGGTTCTATGCAAACAGTAGCCTGCCCAACACATTGAATACCTACTTTATCTTCACACAAAATCCCCTTTTGTGCCAATTTTTTCCTTATTTCACCTTCGTTGATTTCTTGAGCTAACAATGGACATGTTTAAATGACTTGATATATAACGCTGTAGATTATAATGCGATCTTAGGTGACATTATGTGTTTTTTTTAAGAATTGTAATGCTTTCAATATATAAACATTTTTTGAATGGTTAAAATGCGGACGAATTAGTATCCAAGCACATTAATTAAATGTTCATTACCCTTATTGTAATTTGTTTTTCCAAAACAATGACCATAAAATTATTACAAGAGAAATTTAGCGATGACATTTTATATTACTATCATGATGCATAAACCAAATTAGTTTAGTCCTAAAAACTCCTTATTGATTAAGCGCATAATGAATGCCAACATTGAACATATTATTTTTCTTATTTTCATGAAGTTCAATTGATAAAAAATTATTGATAACTTTTTCTGATTGTGGTATTCAATTATGTTTTCTTTCTTTCGTTTTAATTCCACATGAATTTGCATGAAATAATAATTCGACTAACTCATTTTAGTCATATTATACTCAAAATTATTAAATGTAAATTTTTGAATATTATAGTCAAAATCCACACATACTTATCCCGATTATTATAAAATAATTACATATTATAATAATAATAAAATTTGAGGTATAATATGTTGCAATAGAAGAATATTGAGAATAGGTAAAAAAATACAATTATTTAAAAGAAAGTTGAAATTATTTTGTATTATATTTAAAAAATTCTGTTATGAACGATAGTATGATCTTCCAGTAATACATGTTAAATTAAATTGATATTCACACCAAACACTAATTAAAATTAAGTTTGTTTGACTTGGTATAAAAAATAGGTTTAATTACCAAAAAAAAATATGAACTTATGATTTTTTTTTTTAATTTGGCCAAAATTTTTAATTATATCAATTAATACCCTGTATTTATTTTTTTTCAATTGTAGCCTCCGTCTAGAGTCTGTTAATGTTTGTTAACGTATCCGTTAATACAGTTTAATTTTTTTTCAGATCACACCCACGTAAGAAAGCTATCTTGAACATAAAAATACATTAAACGATCTCATTTTGCAACTGGACCTATCTTCAATACTTTCATATTTTGCTTGCTATTTTTTGAGAATAAGTAAATCTTAGATATTTTTATATGACATGTAAATCCAATAGATGAGTTCTCATCTGCCAAAATATATAGTCATATTCAATAAAGTTGATGCCTCATTTAAGTTAAAGAAAAAAATAAAATCAAAATACTAAAGATAAGTCCAACTACAAAACAATGTCGTTTAATGCATTTTTATGTTCAATTTAGCTTTCTTACATGCAGTGTCCACATGGACATGATCTAAAAAAATTGAACCCAAATAACGGACACATTAGCAAATGTTAACAGACTCTAAACGGAAGCCATAATTGACAAAAAAAAATAAGTACATGGTATTGATTGTCAAAATCAAAAGTATTGGCCAAATTTAAAAAAAAAAAATCATAAGTTTAGGCTTTTTTTGTGATTAAGCCTTTTATGTCCAAGTTAGCTTTCTACCACGTGGACGTGATCTAGAAAAAAATTGAAACCCCATTAACAGACACATCATCAAACATTAATAAACTTTAGAGGGAGGCCATAGTTGACAAAGAAAAATAAGTGCTGGTATTGATTGACAAAATTAAAAGTATTGGCCGAATTTTAAAAAAACTCTTAAGTTCAGGCTTTTTTAGTGATTAAGCTAAAAAAATATTTTTGAACTTATCAAATTGGGTCTTTGATTGATATTTTCTTTGGAATAAAAGCAGTGGACGAACAACCAGAGTTCATTTAATAAAATGCAAGGCAAATATGGAGGAAGTTATCATCAACTAGTATATAAATACGTTGTTACTTTACACTACACTATACCAATACAGCGACTTGACAAAATCTCATTTTTCATCCCTCCTACTACAATCAACCTTGGTAGCTAGCATGAAAAGTGAATATAGTTCCTCTAACACTGTTGACATGCAATTTCATTAAGCAAAAACCTTTAACAATGTACAGAAACTTAGGAGTATTACAAATTAATCCTTTTAGAAACTCAACTGATGAAAAAATGTGATTTTTTATGGAGTCTATCTCTAGTGCACCATATAACTATTGAGATTAAGCCATACAAGATGTACAATTTTTTTAATGAGGAATGTACTTATTATGAGCATAATACTCGGATACTCAATTGATTTGCCCCTTGAAGTTTGGTGGAATTAGCCTTCTTGAAGAATTTTTTGGCGGGAAGGGTTGTATATGGATTTCTTTGAATTGGGTGGGTGTACCACATTTTTCATTCTTCACCAGGGAAGCCATATGAATGCAGAGATAAACAATTTCTAGCTTAAGGGAACTACAGCATTATAAAGAGTCGGACACCATACCTTGAGAAATAGCGAGGCGAAAGAGGCATTGAGAAAGGAGCTATGCATTCTCAATAATCTTTTCTGAGAATGTCATTCCAATGACACTGAGAATCAGTATAATATCCATCAATCCAATAGATGACCTCACTCCCTAGTGACGATGATGGCTCTTCTTAGCCATGGTGGACAAGTTGTTTTGAGGACATTGGATCAGATAATGAGGACTATAGAAATCTCAATCTGCCTCCAAGCTAGAATTCTATGTAATTTCGGTAGTCGCTATGTTAGGACGTGTCATGTATGTTTGAATTCTAGTACGGGTGTGTGTGTGTGTGTGGAGTCATAGATTTGTTAAAATTAGTTAGTATGCGGAGTTTGACCTATTAAGCCCCCTTTAATTATTACCAATATTTTATGGTGTTATGGTGATTATTTTGGTGGAATATAGTGAATTTATTTATGAGTATTTTGTAGAAACTAATTATGGAATGTTAGTTAATATCTGGACTCGGTGAATGAACAGTCTATTAACATTTCGAATAAAATAAATAATTTTTCAGTGTTGTGATTATGGTTTGACATAAAGTTAATCAAACCAATTTAGTTAAAATAACCCTCTCTCAATATTGGTAATATTATTTTATTTTAGTTTTAAAATGAAGTACTGAGAATACATTAAGAATCAAAATTCTCAATAATAATATTAGCGTACATCAGGCAACTTAGATAAAAAACCAAAATTGTTACTCATATGATGCATAATTTTATTGCACAACATATGATCGAACAACAAACAATATTATTTTTATGAACCATAATATTTAGCAGCATCATAAAAAGCAATATATCAAGCACTTCTAAAATTCATCATCGTTGATGTTGTCTATGTAATCTTCCATTATAGAACCATCAATGTTTTTCATCATCATTGTTGTTGTCTATGTAATCTTTCATGGTAGAACCATCAATGTTTGTTTTCTCCAAAATTTAGGAGAGAGGCTTTGAATAGTATTATGCAAGTCTTTGTTGTATACCATCGATTTCCCTTTTAAGCTGTTGTTGAACTCATAAAATTTCAGTAGTTGTGGATATTGGCAATAATGCAGAAATAATCTTCAAAACTAAGATTTTATTATATCGACGGTAAGCTTCAAGCTCATATTTTATTTCTCATAATCTACTCCATAGTGATTCATCATTTAGCTTGTATTTGCCCATATACTAAGGATTTTTTGTTGTGTGCCGTCAAATATGTGACTCGCAAATGAGGCTAAGGTTAACGAATAATTTATGTTGTTTCAAAAATTCCCCATTTTTCCATACCATAATGTGTAATTAGGATCAACGTTACAGTCTAAATATTATTTGTTCTCTATTTAAACAATTAATTGTGTCGATATCCGTTATTAGTAAAAAATGTATTCTATAAGTTTGAAATGTGAATAGTTAAAGATTCGCAAGTATCATACCCATTTAAGATGTACTTTCAATAGATTTTTGGACGGATATATCTAGTAAATATTTAAATAGGTTCGGATATGAATACTTAAATAGGTATTTAAATGAGTTTAGAATAGATACATATGGTAAAATTTGAAACAAATACCTATACATGTAGTTTAAAATTCGTAGGTACCCGCTCTACTTTTGTTTTATTAAGAGGTGTATTGAATCAAGAGTCTGTCAGATTTTAAAAGATTTTTAAAATCTTTGGATTGGATGATGGATTTGTTAATGACTTTTTTATTCATACATAGCACTCTAAATCCAACGAAATCAATAATTTTATAGAATCCTTTCAAATCAGTAATTTTTTGAATACCATCAAATTTTGTATGGACTTTTGAAAAGTATAATTGAATATCATCAGATTTGTATAGATTTTATAAGAGTTTGAATTGAATACCATAAAATTTTAATAAACTCTAAAAAATCTAGATTGAATACCATTAGAATTTTAGAATCTTTCAAAATTTCTTAAAATCTAAAATATTCTTAATTCAATACACCCTTCTTAATGTATTATTACTTGCATATAATCGTATTTATAAGTGGAATGAGAACTTAAACTAGTGTGTGAAAATGTGTCATGACTCATTTAAAGGCTGCAACAAAATTATTGGATAAAATGTATTTACAACAAGACTTTAACTATCATTTTTAAACCATAAAAAACTATTTAAAATTCTCACTGGAAGCGATTTCTAAGCACCATATGGGTTTAAATAGTGTCTGAAATTGCTGGTAATCATAATGTATCCGTTTGTAGCTCGTTCATAACAAGTTCAGCCCATATCAGTAAACAAAAGTTATTAGGCTCTTATGTTATGGTCATGTGGACCCATAATCAATCGAGCCAATGTAAGTTAAGTCATTGTCACATGTGATAATGGCTACAGTGTGGAAGGTTATATTTGGTTGTGTATACATTTGGGCCCACCTCATTGGATACCACATTCCATCATATTCCATGGCATATTGAAATAACAAGAAGAAGTGTAAGTTGTATAATAGATTGGCATTCTCCTCTCCATTATTGCAAAACCTCCATTTAATTTAAAGTTGTACAACATGTGATATTGCTAACTAACAATTTTTCCCTCTATTACTCGAACTTTCCTTTACACTTTTAGGCGGTAAAATTTGACCACCTTGCCCACCAATTTGTTGCTTGAAAAAAATTAATTTTAACATGTGACATATAGTTTATTCATGAGAATTGCACTGCATATCTGGATTTATGTTGAAATACTAGTTGTTAATTGTCATTGCATAATAGCGACAAATGTAATGGAGATAAAATTTGTCATTAATGGTTATTTGATAAACAAATTTGATCCTCAATTTGGTAATTTCCTAGTTAAATTTTGATTTAATTAGGAAAGCAACATGAATAAATAAAACCATTGGAATAAAATGAATTTATTAAATTTAAAGAAAATTTGGTGATTTCTTAGTCAAACTTTGATTTAATTAGGAAAATCACTTGAATTAAAAAAAACATTGGAATAAAATGAATTTATTAAATTTAATAAAAATTTAATCATGTGTATAAGTTAATAATATAAATATTTGATTTTTTTTTTCAATTGAGCAATTCACACTTTATTGCTCTTCAAATTGTTGCATGTATATTAAATCATAAAAGTTTCAGAAATTAATGTACCTAAAGACTGTATGTGTATATAAAGGATAGTGAGAAGGAATACAAATTTATTAAGTAAACTAATGTTGGAACTTGCATGATACGCAGAGTGATATTGAAGGATGAAATAATTTTTTATAACATCATTTAAAAATAGTAAATTATATAATAAAATTATAAATTGTATCTCATTCAGATACACTGAAAAGTTGCAATGTTAAGATATCTTTTCTTAAGTATCTTGTGAAGTTTTTCATAAGGTATGAATAGTAAAAGTCATGCATTGTATGATCTATATAAAATACACTATTAATGTATTTTTCAATAGTGATAATAATTTTGAAAATTTAACTAATTATATTGAAATAAGAAATTAAGTATTCTTTTATTTTATGTTTATGATTTATTCTAAATGATTGTTTATTTATTTAAAATATTAATGTATTACTTATTTAACCCCCTTCACAGAGTCACTGTAAATACTACCGTGATTAATGGTTGGTGCTCCCCTATAAATACTACAACTATGAATTAACCCCCTTCTCTTCTGTAACAGTAATGAAATTCCTTCAACATATAATATAAATAGATATGGAGAAGAAGGACATCCTTGGCATAAGCCTCTACTCGAATTAATTGGACCGAGCTCTTTACCATCATATAAGAATATATATTGAATTGTAGAAACACAGAACAGAACCATAATGATCCATTTTGATGGAAAACCTAACCGTTCCATAATTTTTTTTAGAAAATCCCAGTCAATACGATCATATGCCTTACTCATATTAATTTTCATGACTGTCATACCCACTTTGCCTTGACATTTTCTTTTCAGATAATGGATTACTTTATAAGCTGCCATTACATTATCCGATTAATGTGTCAAGGGACAAAAGAACTTTGGAAATGATATATTATGACTGACAATATCTCTTTGAGACGATATGCCAAGTCTTTTGTTATCATAAAGCACATTACTGCGGATTTTTCTCTTTGGGAATAAAAAAATGAGAGTATTATTCAAGCTTTAAGATAACATCCTATTGTTTAAAAAAGAAAGACAAGCAGTTGTGATGTTATGCCAAACAATATCCCAGTAATGTGGATAGAATGCAGGATTCATCCCATCCGAACCTAATGCTTTATCCGGATGCATGGAAAAAACTACTAATCTAATCTCCTCCATTGTGAAATCATCTGATAAAGTGTGAACTTCTAAAAGAATAAGCTTCACACATCCAAAAACTCCCACACCCTCACTACCAGTAGATGTGAACAAATTGAAAAAGTAATCAACCATATCTTGCTTTAAACCCGAGCCCATGTCTTGCCACATCCTGTTAGCATCTTATAGTCGTTCAATCTCATTCTTTTTTCATCATGATGAGTCTTCTGTAAAAAAGAACTTGAAATTTTGATCGCCACCCTTCAATCAGAATTGCTTAGCTCTTTGCTTCCAATATGTTTCCATTGATTGGAGACAGGAATCATAATTTTTCTAAGTCTTGGCAAAAGACACTATAGAAGCAAGATCACATTTAGGTCGAAGAAAGGACAAATCCCTCTTAAGCTTAGAAAGTTTCTTTCTATACATCTTCAAAATGCCCCCACCTTAGCTAGCTAACTCGAGGCTGCAATTTGCTATTTTATCCAATACAGAGTTGGAAGAGTTGTTTGACTAACATCTACCAATTGGGGACTTGCATTTAGGTTCAACCAACTAAAAATTTTGAATCTGAAACGATGTTCATATCTCTAGATGGACATATATTGTTAGGTTGTAATAAAATTGGAGAATGGTTACAGGAGAAAAGGCAAATTATGGACTTGATAATTTGAGAACGATTCAATCTAATCCCTAAAGACCGGTGCTCTATTGAGCCTTTCTTCAACCTAGTTATCAGACCCTCTTCCTGACCCCATGTAAATTCATACCCCTCCATGCGTATATCAATCAAATCATTTGGCTGTACTGCATCACAGAAACCATCAGTAACCATTGAGGATGAGGAAGACCTCCTCATTTTTTGAAAGATTAAAATCCCTTATACAACACCAAGGGAGATTTAATTTATTTTGGAGAGATTTAAGGAGAGCCATGATTCCCTTCATTGATTGTGATATGGACTACCATAGGATCTAGTAAAAAGCCATAAACATTGATTTTTCATAAAAACAAAAACATCAATGTGGTATCTAGAATAAGATAGCAGTTGTCTGAAATTTTTATATTTTCAAATCAGAGCTACACCTCCATTATGACCCACACTGTTAACTATAAAGCATCCCTCAAACCCGATAGCATTATGAACAACTTCTACTCTACTCTTACAACATTTGGTTTCAGTAAGAAAAATAAGAACAAGTTGATATGAACAATCTAGGTCCTTGAGGACCCAAATTGTAAATGGATTATCCAAACCATGACAGTTTCAACTTAAGAGATTCATAATTATTAGTGAGCCTAGACCTCAGGACCCACTGAATAAGGACCCCTTTGGGGCTGCAGAACTGAATCGATAACCATAACTCCACCCATAATCCCCATGTCCTCTTTGTCACATCTCTTACGTTTTCCATCCACTGCCATAGTCCTTTCAAACTCGGAAACCTCACTAGACATGTTACTGGGGCCAATGAATAACTGCTCTTGGTCCTTTTGAATATGTGGAACGTTAGAGTGTTTTATTAAAGGAGCTCAACTAACTCCCCTTATTTTCAAGGGAAACTTTCCTAACTATTTAGTACATGCAAATTGAGCATTCTCAATTGTAATTGCTTCTGGGTTATTAGTAGTAGGCTGCTCCAATCTTAGCTACTATTCTTCGATCAATGGAATAGCCCAATGGGAGGAGGCCCAAAGCTTATGACCAAACAAATGCTCTGAGATGCCTCTAATACCCATAAGATTTTGTGAATAGAAACATTTAGAGTGCCCCATGTTTCCATAAAGAAAATAAAAACTTGGAAGTTGTTTGTACTGAAAACTGATCCATAACCATTTGTCACTTGGTTTTTTGAACTACATTCTACCTTTCAAAGGCAAAAGCATGTTGAAAAGAATGTGGATTCACATTAAACCGCTCCATATACTAGAGAAATTGACAGGGTTAGATTCTAGGAAAGAACCCACATAATCACCTATGGCTTTGGTAGCCTTTTTAGTCATAAAACTCTGACAAATATCATGTACCTGCAACCAAAGATGGGTGTTGAAAAGAGGAATTGTATGTGGCTGCTCGTTAGATGGGAAGTTCTAAAAAAGGAGCAATGATTGATGAAGCACCAACGGCTCAAAGCCATTATTCTAGACAGGTCACTTTCACGAAAAAAATTGAAAGAGGAACAAGTTCCTAGTGACTTCTCAAATGTTGACTCTATATATAGGTTGCCAAAGCGAAGCCATCATCTACTTCATAACGGTAAAATTGACGTTACAATTTGTAAGGAAGCGCCCCACTAAGGTGAGCTTGGAACTATCCGAGGCATTAAGGGTTGTGGTATTTTGCAACACCAAACCACCAGTTTCCTCCCCTGCTTTGATGGACAGGTGATCTAAGCACTATAAAATATCTCTAAGACTCTGTGGATTGGAAGGCATAGTTGAAAGGAAAAGGAAAAACGAACACTTGTTAAGGGAATAAGATAAACTTTCACTAAATTGAACGAGACATAATATTCCATAAAATTATTATGATAGCAAAATTATTAACTTAGCTTTTGAATTTTTAAAAATTATACTGTTACACGTTAGAAATATTTTTTTACTATAATGGCCAACTTTTAATTTGTTTTTATGTAAATTTACATATATTTACGAACTCTATAACAAGTATGAATGCATTGTTTACATATTGAGAATTAATTTTTTTAATGTTGCACCAAATGTCAAAAGTATTTTTCAGGTAATTTTTCAATGTAACTGCCGGACGCTGTTAAAAAGTAATTTATTTATTTTTTTTTAATTTCTCTTTACATATTTATTATTATTATTATTATTATTTATCCAAACGACAGAACATAAACGGTCCAGTCGTGTGAAGCGAAAACATTCGCAGTTCACAAATTGACACATTTGACCAAAAGGGGGCACACACATCATAATATCCGAGTCGGATGGCGCTTTCTCTACTTTCTTTATTTATTATCGTAGACAGACCAGACCAGACCAGAACATAACAACAACATATTATTACTGGCAGTATAATTGTGTCGTCGTTACTATACAAACTCCCACCAATTGCTTTTTCTTCCTTCGCTTTCTACTGCTGCTTTTTCGTCTCTCGTCGGAGTTGTTGCCTTTGCCGCTCGAATCCGGCGACTCTTCCCGCGAATTTGTCATAATCTTAATATCTCGAAATGGAGAATTTGTAGGGTTTCTTTAAAAAGATACTCAGCGTAATTTCCATAAGGAGAGATGTCTCGCCAGACGACGACGTCTGCCTTTCACAAATCCAAGACTCTAGACAACAAATATGTGAGCACTCGCTATGTTTTCATATTTCTCACTTCTTCTTTACTATTTCCTTAGGGTTTAATAATTCTATTTTGGTTGCTCGCAGTATTGTTAATTGAATGATATTTGCCTTTTCTTTTTCTTTTTCTTCTAGGGTTTATTTATTTATTATTTTACGAATTTGAATTTAGGCACCTGATGTTCATTTCTACGGAACTATAAAAATGGCACTGCAGTTTTGAATTCATTGTATTGTTTTGTTTTGTTTTGGTTTTAGAAGAATGAGAATATACTCATTGGATACACTTTCAACTGTGTAAACTGCTTATTGTATGCTTTGACTAAAACAAGCTGTTATGTGATTCCCATTGCCTTTTTTCATATATATTTAAAATGTATTACAGAGAAATTTACTTTTGTAAAGGGTCAGTTCAGCAAGTGATCTTAAATTGTGAGCACTTCACTTCAAGAGCTCCAGCTTGCATTATATTTTTTATGTGTTTCGGTTCTTAATATTGTGTCTGTTTTTATGTAGATGCTTGGGGATGAGATTGGGAAAGGCGCATATGGTCGAGTTTACAAAGGCTTGGATTTGGAGAATGGAGACTTTGTTGCGATCAAACAAGTTTCCTTGGAGAATATTGCTCAAGAGGATCTTAATATCATCATGGTTTGCTTCTATGTTTCTCTCAGTTTTATATGTTGCTTCATTGTTGAAGATAAATTGAATTTTTGTTCTCATTTCCATATAAATTGAATTTTTGTTCTCATTTCTATATGCAAACCCACCTTCAAAATTGAAGAGGAATGCTAAGAAAAAAAAATCTATCATAAATTTGAGATGAGGCTTCTGTCATTATTTTTTCATTATTTTGTGATAGTTCCTGTATACAATAGTCAATTAGCTTTTTACTTGGGAGGAAAGGAAAATAATGTTAGGAATATTTGTTATATACATCGTTTTTACATTTGTTCAGAATATCTTCTAGATTTAGAAAATTGCAGCTCATTTTTCTGTTGTCATCCTATTAATGTGCTAAACTAGATGTTGCTTTGCCTTATTTTATGGCATTTTGTTTGGATATCTCTTATTGCTGATGAAGGACTTGTATCATGGTGTTGCCTTTTTTTCCCTCTGAAATTATTTCCAAATAATTGTTGACCTTGAAATGTCTATTTAGGAACTTTGTATATGATAGTTGAGGGGTTTCTCTATATCTGTTCTCAGTCCTGTCATGCCACCTTGTATATTGTTGTATGATATATTCTTTTGGTTACCAGTGAGACTTATTTATCTGGTGAAAGCAGTGGATTTCATTCTGATGACTGAGGGAAAGAGACTTAGATCAATAGATTAATTCCCAAACCCCTTCATCGACTTCCCAAGTGTGATAATAATACAAGTGTAGTAAATAATAAAGCTAACTATCAGTTTAATTGGGACATAGTTTTTTAAGATTAACCAATTATCATTAACCTCATTGATGGACTTGCTTTGGGACAGAAATCTTATTTCCTGTGGATCATTTGGATGTTTTGAATTCCATCATTGGATATAAATGGTAGCCTGGTGTTTTAACAACCTTACATCATACCATCATGCTTTTCATAGTTCTTACAGATTACCTATCAATTAAAAATATTGATTCTGATGTGAGTTTGTGATCTTTTTAATTTTTGTGTCTTTTGGTGTGAGTGATAAAACTCTGTTGCTATGCCTGCACAAAAAGTTCCTGTTGCAAGTGTCCTATTACTATGATTGGAAATCTTTGGCATTATAGTCTATGTGGCTATAAATTTATTTGTAATTATGTAGGAAGCTAGAATAGTATGTGTGAAAATGATGATACTAAGGTATTTTATTTTGTTGTCAATTTGTAATCTGGTTTCTAATGAATAAAATGTGTCAATATCTATCATAGAAATTTGCCTAACAGTGGTTCCTTTCCTCTTTGATACACTTGTTCGTTTGGATCTGCCAATTTTTCAGCAAGAGATTGATTTATTGAAGGTATCATCTACTCTCTGAAGCTATTTTTTCTTTTTTTTTTCCAGTTGCACTTTTACTTCCTCCCCCTTTCTTGTGTTGGTAATAAATTGCTTGTAGAGAGAACTTATTTGTGGACATTAGGGCTTCAAGTCAACCTTAAATTGTTTAGCTTGATAAGCAAAAGTATCGAGTACAACCATTCATCGTTTTTTCAGTTTCTGTCTGAGATTACTGAAGTGCAGATACCACTGGTGTGTGAAACAAAAAAGGAAACAGAAAATATCTGTGGAAATTTGGTGTGATGAAGGGTGGGAGAGGGAGTTAAATTTTTGTTTCGGCATCTTCACCTTGTAAATGGCAATTATTAGGTATCAAAATTTTTGGGTAAGAACTGGATGTGTGCAAGTAAGTCTTAAGGGTTTTGTTTTGTGTGTAAATAATTGAGTGCTGGACCTTTTTTTAGGTCCTCTGTGTTGTAACTGTCAATTGGTCATTTCTTCTGCACCCTTATCATTTGTGATGCTCCGCATCCTAATATGTGTGCTTATGCTAATGTTGGATTCTGCTTTGGGCTCATATAATGCTTCATATTTTTAGAAGTATACAGGCTTAGTTGTCTTTAAAAGATGTGTATTTTCAATATGTTAATCTGTAATTTTTGATATAATAATTGTGTTGCAGAACTTGAACCATAAAAACATTGTTAAATACCTTGGTTCATTGAAGACAAAGACTCATCTTCATATAATTCTTGAGTAAGTGTGCTAATATACCTGTGCTAGCAACCAGATAAACTGGGTGCTATATAAGACCCTGCCTTGATATTTTCTTCTGCAATTGCGGCATGCTATTTAGGTATGTGGAGAATGGCTCGCTTGCAAACATCATTAAGCCAAATAAATTTGGGCCTTTTCCAGAGTCACTGGTGGCTGTTTACATTGCTCAGGTTTTCTCATGTTCTTGCAGTTTTTGCATTTTGGAATGACTCTCTTACTGATTATGAATTACTAATGGTGAATTCATGACAGGTTTTGGAAGGCTTGGTTTATCTACATGAACAGGGTGTCATTCATCGGGATATCAAGGGTGCAAACATATTAACGACCAAAGAGGTAATGCACTTGTTTTGTTTTTAAGGATCTTTTATTTAGAGATGAGGATCTAGGTAAGCAAACTTCATTTTCCTAGAACTGGAGAGAGAAGTCTAGCTGAGCTCCCAGTGCTGCTCATGCTCAAATCTGTTCCCTGGAATATAAATTTTGATTAGCACTTCCCCTTTTATTTCAATTGGAAATGTGATGTAAGAGAACTTCAATTCAACTGTAGATTTGATCAACTGAATAAACTCGAAATGACTTCTAGTGCATAAACCATATTCAATAAGTTTGTAAGGAAATTTGAATTCAAAATCTCTTCCTATTTGTTGTAAATCCAGTATGATCTTGGTAGTATCCTAAGAGTCTTTCTCTCAATTCTGTCAATACCTTTTTCCCCTTTCGCCACGTGGACAATCATAACTTCACTAATAATCATCGCTGTTGACATTTTTTTTCTTCTTCCATCTTTAACTTCTCTGTTTCTTTGGCTCATTTGTGTTGCAGTTTTTTGGTGGTTTGAATATTTATTTATTTATAGCTGAAACTGATGCATAGTGTCAGAGACTCAGTTTTTAGTGTATAGTTAGTTTGATGTTTCTGGGAAAATTTGCTTTGTGCATTTTGTTGGGATCCTCCTGTAAGTGTTGCAGTATGCCTGATGTATGTTTGGTGTTATTTTATGAGACAAATTATGCTTTGAAGATAGGCGGATTGAAGAAGAGAAAACAATTTTGAATTGGTGAGATTTTGAGAAAATGTTGCTAGATTTTTTTTTTTTTTTTTTTTTTTAATATCAGTTGTGGGAGCTATACTAGGTTTAATTATCAGCTAGTATGGTCTTCATAAGGAATGATATTGACCTGATACACAAATTATCTGGAAATCACAATGAAACAGCAGCACATTGGGCATTATGGCTGCTACAGCTGTCATGTCCCCAGCCAGGCGGAAGATGAAGAAGAGGAGAGAAAGAAGAGGGATGGAGTATATGCCTTGGATTGCGACAGAGGGAGACAGTGCAACCTGGCTCTAGATTCTTCTTTTTATTTTAAAATTGGATAGGACAAGAATAATAAGTGATGGCTGTTTATTTGATGTTCTTTTTTTTTTTTCTCTATGGTTTAGTGGTTAATTTCTGACAATTCAACCTATGCCATTCTTTTTATAGCCTGACTGATTAATGCCTTTTTTTTTTCTTTAAAAAGTTTCTTAAAACTGTAGTACCTTTTGTTTCTTTTAAGCATTAATTTAATTTAATAATTCTATCAGCCCATTATAAAATAAGAAGTTCCTGCCACAATTATTAGGATACCATTTGTTATTATTCAATAAAACATTACTTTTGATGTTCGTTGAATTAATATGCCACATTTAATTTATTCGGACTGTTTCAATCTGATTCTGTTCAATTCTGTAACAATGTTTTTGGTTTTGACTCCATTATTTAACCTTGGGACTACATCTTCTTCAGAGTTGGTGAAATGCACTTCCAAGCTATTCCCCTGTACTGTGAAAATTCAAATTATTTTTACTCACTGGTGTTAAATACCAAACTGGCTTAGGCTCTTTGATGCATCATTGAGAGCCTGTTTAGCATTGACGTCAAATTATTTTTCTGAAAAAGCACTGGTTTAGATGTTGATTGGAGAAAGTAGCTTTGCGATGCTGTTTAGTTATTTTGAAGCTTTTATAACTAGATTATGTGAAATTTACCTTTAAAACAAATTTCAATGACCTCTAACCGACATTTTCAACAGAGTGTTTTTTCTCAACAGCATCTTAGGAAACAATGCAAATGCACTCTTAGGTGGTCTCATTGAGAATGCAAGTAAGCCTTAAATATTTAAAGTGTAAAGGGAGAATGAAAAAATTATGGGAGACTATGGCCCAAAGTAAAGAAGTTGAAGGATGTTTTAGGGAGTACAATGAATGTTTTTTGGTGTTGAAAAGAAAACTTATGGACATTCAGTGATGACATGCTATAATTTTTTAGTTTGCTTCTTGAGAGGTTCTGCTAGCTTTACTTTTGTTCTTGAGTGTGTGACAGTTTGAGATGGAGCTTATTGGATCTGTGTTCCTGTGACTCGGCAGTATTAGTTAGCTTATTTTTGCGTATCCTCCTTTTCAATTCTGCATTTCATACTATAGTTGTTGGTTCATATTTTTTAAGACATGTTGAAATTATTATTTTTACACATAAAACAACAAATTTTTTTGAAATTCATTTTTGCCGGCAGACAGTCCAGATGATACTGTGATATGCCTAAATCCTGGTTCATAGTTTCAAAGACATGTTAAAATTATTATTTTTCACATACAAACAACAAATTTTTTTTGAAATTCATTTTTTGCTGGAAGACAGTTCAGATGATACTGTGATATGTCTAAATCCTGGTTCATAATTTCAAAGAGAAAGGCTTGTTGGTCCTAAATGGCAGTAAGAGAAAGGCTTATGATGATGCCAAATTTTGATTTGAAGAATGCTTGTGAGATTTTTGTCCATATGAATCTCTATTGCAAATTTAATAATTCGATGATAGATTAAGAAAAGAGAGCTTTTATGCTTAACTCTGTTGTGACCAGAAGGTGTGTCACATTACTGCAATCTATTTTCATCTTTTGTTTGTTGACTTGAAGAATTGCTATCTTCTCTTGTTTTGCTTTCTCTTCTGTAATAGTGTCTATGAAGTAATTGTTTGACTTGTATTTTTTTTTTTTCAGGGCCTTGTGAAACTTGCTGATTTTGGTGTTGCAACAAAATTAACTGAGGCTGATGTTAATACTCATTCAGTTGTTGGAACACCATATTGGATGGCCCCTGAGGTACTTGATTTATATTTTGTTTCAGTTTTTACATCAATACACTGTAGTTTGATAATTATGGTTCAGTCCTCAGAGTTTAAATATGCTTTTTCTTTTGGTTATTTTATGTTTGATATGTGAGGTGTAGCTCTGAGAGATACCGTGTGTACTTGGGTTGCACTCCCTAGGCATTCTAGCCTTTGTTTTTCAGAAAGGAAGAAGCCAATATGGCCTAGTTTATTCCTGCTTTTTTCTGTTTCAATATGCGCTTTCAAGCTAAATTTGGTGTGGGGTTTGACACCATGAAAAGAAAGGACAAATCTGTCATTCTTGTGCTTGATGCGTGTAAGGGAAGACAAATGTTTATCTTGCTTTATATAAGGTAATCATTTGACAAGGTTAGAAGTGTGAGAGTTAAAATAATGCCCCTAACCCATCTCAAGTTTGGAGTGTAACCAGAGCTTTGAAGAATGGAACTGGAAACCGAAATGGAAATGGAAATGGTGTTGCCAAATTGGCCTGAATCTACTGCTTTTGCTGTGAATTCATACGGCAAGATATTAAGTGAATAATGCTGAAGGAATGCTAATAATAGAACTACACTTTCATGAAAGAGCTACTAACCACTTATTGTCTTGTTACTGACGAGTTTTGAAACTCAAAATCAGAATATACTACAGATAATACTTTCTAAGGTAGACAGTCAGCCATTTTTGTTTGCATTTGAGCTAAAAATGGGACCATTTGGAGTGCTGACTGGATGTAAATGACAAAAAAAAAGGCTTTTGAGGAGTTTCAATCATCTCGGCATTTTAAACAGAAAGCACGGGCCATTTCTTTTGTATCCTGTATTGTTTTCAAGTGATTATAAAATGAACCATGGAGAAATAGAAAATAAAGTAATGATAGGTTGAAATCCCAACCTGAAATGAATAATACTTTATGGAATGATGTTACTTAAAAAAGCTGAATGTACGTCTATAATTCATGGCAACATTGGATAATAAGAAAAATGCCTGAATTTTGTAGAAAATTTATATATAGATGTCAATATTTTTTTTTGAGCCAAATTTCAAAGGAGAAGATAAAAGAATATTAAACCTTCACTAGGATTGTAATATCCAATTTTAATGTATTTTTCTTAAAGCCTATGAACTAAACTCAATATAAGGTGAGAAAAAAGGAGATTTACAATGTGAGAGGTGAAGTAATAATAAAGTAAATAATATAATAGGCTATTTATCTGATAACCGACGAGAGGATGAAGAATAACCTAAGGTAAATTACTCCTTACTGGATGACCTATGATATTAATAAAATTAAAGTTGAGTAACAGCTTTTTGTTGCCTTTGTTTTTTCCTGGATTTCTTGAAAACATTTTAGCGTTTTCTAATCTTTATTTGCTTATTAAAAGTAGTCGATGGGAAACTTTTCTTGAGTTAGAGAAAAGTAAACCATTATCAGCGGAATTGACATCTATAGATGGGGCTCAACTCATGATGTGTTAAGGAATGAGGAAAGCATTGGTGTCTCATTGAATTCTACTCAACACATTAGGACTAGGCTATATTGTGGTCATGGAGGAGGATACACAAACTTACTGAACTTATATGCATGCATATTGGGGGAGGGTGGTGTGGGTGATGGGAAATGGATGAGGTGACAAGATGGAGGAAAGTGTGATGTGCTGGGGGATGTTGATGATGTAATGAAAGGTGAACTTTGGTAATTCAGTGAATACGAAGAGTGGAGTGGACAAGAGAGAGAGAGAGGTGATGGGCATTTCAATGACGACTCTCCTCCTAAAAGGAAATGACTGGGGTACTTTTTTTATAATCAGGCGGTCTCAAGGATTGTTGGTCTTGCGCCGCATGGCGCAATCTTGGTGGTTTTGGGGAGTTTGTCCCGATATGCTTGGGTCCCAAATTTGCTGTCCTGTTATGAACATTTGAATTCTTGATTTCACAACAATGCTCATGGTCATATTCTTTGAAGGGTAGTTGTATGTCCAAATGTGTTCTCTAACTTGTAAGGTTATTATGTAACCACGTCTAGATATGCTATTGTTTCCCCATAACATAGCCTGCTATTCTTCAAGTCCCTATGTGCAAGTGGACGGTCTTCAGTGTTTTATATGCTGTTAAGAATGTATGCAAATAACTAAATACTTTGACCACCTGGGACCATGAGTTGGAAGTATGATAGTGTATGTGAAGTGTCTGCAGGTCTTATTTGGGCAAAACGTATTTATTTTCAGGTTATTGAAATGTCGGGTGTTTGTGCTGCTTCTGACATATGGAGTGTTGGCTGCACTGTGATCGAACTTCTTACATGTGTGCCTCCGTATTATGATTTGCAGCCTATGCCAGCACTATTTCGTATTGTTCAGGTTTGTTTTTGCTTTAGTTTGCCTGGTAAAATAATATGTTGTATGTTTGTTTGATTTACTTTTAGATCCTTTCCATGTTTTATTTTTGTAATTTTTTGGCCATAATTAGGTCTATTGTTTCAGGATGATCATCCTCCAATACCGGACAGTCTATCTCCTGACATTACTGATTTCCTGCGTCAGTGCTTCAAGAAGGTAACCGTACTCTGCTCATTTCTGTAGTTTTCACTGTAAAAGTTGTAAGGCATCTCTGTTATGAAAATTGCACATGAAGGCACATTGTTTGGGCTGTGGTGCAATTTATTCTTTGCTTGTTAAGATTATACGTGTCAAACACTTCTCTGATACATAATAATATAAATATAATTTTTTGTCTGGATCTTCAGATTTTTCTTATCTTGATACTTCTTTGCCATATATGTTTAGGTTAATTACTTAACTTTATCCTGTGATTTATGTGTGTGTACCACAACCAATTCCATAACTAATTATATTCAAACTGTGGAGCAGAGTTGCTATCCCAGGGATTTCCAATTAAACAAAATAAACTTGAACATTTGCAAGACTTTCTCCCTCAACATAGGGAGAAAAATGAATATTCAAAGGGCCCCTAATTCACACACGCACACACGCAAAAAAACAACAAAAGAAGGGGATATCAATTTCAACGATTTCTAATTATTCTTGAGTTTTAGAAACTAGTCAGTGAATTATGAGAACAAAATGACTGAATTGAGTTCTTCCTTTGCAAGGGACTAAAATAATTCAGGTTTGCATCATCTCAAGGTGCTTTGCATATTGAAACCTTACATTTATGATGTTCATCGTATTCAGTGGCTTGCTGCAAATCAATAGTGAAGAATTGAAATTTGAGTCCACAAATTGATTTACTAAAAGCAAATTACTGTGTATAGATTGGAAATTTAAACTCATGAATGAACAAGTCTTTGTGATATGGCTGGGTGATTTTTTAGAATAACTTATAAACAAAAGTTCTAAAGTCCTGGAAATGAGATCTCGTAACTTAAATGAAGGAATATATATACTACCAGGAGTGCCAAATTGAAGTTGAGTAATGGTCCCATGGTCACCATATCTTCTCTTTTTCAAATTGGATGCTTAATGCAAGGTTCTTGTTTTGTTAATCATAAATATTAACTTCACAAAACATGCCAAAAGGAAAAGGAAAAGAAATCCTAATTTCATTGAGTCTATATTTCCTTCCTTTTGTATGTAAGTTTTGATGTACTCAGTAGAGATAGAATTATTGCTTTATAACACAAATTTGGACTTAAAATTAAAATTTTCAATACTTATTAGTTTTAAGTTACTTGATAATGCTTTTCTGCATGTTACTAGAAGTTCCAGTTAAGCTAAAATTCAATTAAAATGATAAGTTAAAATTTTTAACTTTTTGCATTAAATACGAAAGTCATTGAGTTTCTAAACAATTTTGCAAATTAAGAATTTTAGCATTTATATTATTCAACACTTAAAACTCAGCCCTTACTTCCAAATACCACATAAGTGATCAGAACTTTAAAATGCATAAAACTTCAGTATGGATATGGTCATGAAGGTTTTTGAAATTCTAAATTAATTGAATTTAAACAAAAGCAGAACTATAACAGATTTTTGTTTTATTTTCTTTTATTTAATTGATTAAAATTTAATTTAATCTTTCCACATAGTGATATTTGCTTAACTTTCTCCTCCTACATGGCTGCACCTCTTAGCTTGCTGTGCTAGATACCCTTTATGTGCTCAGCTTTACACATGCTGTATATATATATATATATATATATATATATATATATATATATAGATATATATATATATATATCTATATATATATATTGATTTTGATTGACAGGATAATAAGGCATGAATTTTTTCTGGTTGATGCATATGTTTGGTAAACTATGCTTATGGAAGTAGCCATCAATAAAAATCCTTAACTGAAAAAGGCATTATATTGAGTTTATTGGAAACACTAAAAGAGGAGGAGGAACTTTAAACATTAATGGATGCATGGGAAATTGCTGTAGCTGCTGCCAGTTTTTGTAATGAGTGGAGATAGACTATTAGTGTGTACAGTTGAAGTGGGACTGGGAATTTGCATGCACACTTCATGGGAGGGAGAAATTAGCATCATGTTTAGATATAGGACTGATTTTTTTTTTTTTTTTTTTTTATTTAAAAGGCGTCCTTGTCTACTTCAACAATATAGGCTAGTTATCCAGTTCTTCTTTCCCTATTCTTCCAGGTTCCTCAGTTGCATATACTGGAGTTTCAACAGCCTTTAAGATTCTAGCATTTTCACTCTCTCTCTCTCTCTCTCTCTCTCGCCCTCTCTATCTCTTCAAAAAGGCCAACTAGAGTTGGCAGTATTTTAATTTGGTAAAGAAGTTTCACTAAGTGTTGGAAGTTAGCTATTTTCTGATTTGTGGAGTGTGCCCAAACAACATGAGTAGAATGGTGAGAAATTAAGTCTTCCTTGATCAGATTTCCTATGTTACCTGAGTGATGGATAGACATTGTCCTCTATCAATGGGATTATCTGGAAGGTATTGGAGTGCTCGCTAGGATGATATGCTTGCATATTTGGGTTCCCCTTGAATCGCATAGCTCCTAGCAACTCTGGCTTACCTAAAGTTTTTCACATCTCATTCGCTAGAACTTTGCAATTGGTATCTGTTTATTTGACTCTTGCCTTGAAGTAATGTGCTCTCTATTGTTGATGGATGTTTTATTTGACTATTTTTTTAAGCGTGTGAGAATGTGTGGGAATCCCACATTGCTTTAATATAAAATAAGTGTTTGGCATATAATGAGTGATGTGAACTATCCAAAAGTGACTAGGGTTATTCTGTATTAATGGTAAGTCGAACTTATAATAAGTCCAATCATTAAATGAATTGTTTATTTGATTTGATTTTTTGCCATAGGGCCCAGATTTAATAACATGTGAGAGCTTGGGGCTCCAACCCATGTTGCATGAGGGAATTCCCGAGTGGATTGTGTCTTGATGGACATGTATTAGGCCATCGTATACTTGTGAAGTGGCCCGGTCGCCACTTGATTTTTTTTTTTTTGGCCGGGGGTGGGGGGTTGCATGATGGTGGCTTTGGGTGGGTGTGGGAATCCCACATTGCGCTAATACAATGAAAGTGCATGGCATATAATGAAAAAGGTGAATTAACCAAAATAGCTTACTTCATTTTATGTTAAAGGAAAACCTAACTCATTGTAAGTGCAATTATTAAGTGAATTGTTATTTGATTTGATTAACTGCTCCTGGAGCCTAAATTTAACAGAGGAAATTTAATAGTTTTAAATGCCATATGTATTTGCATATTTCAGGATGCTAGGCACAGGCCTGATGCAAAAACACTGCTGTCTCACCCTTGGATACAGAATTCTAGGCGTGCTTTGAACTCTCTCCGTCACAATGGATCAATAAGGTAGAAAATTTTTTACTCATTGAATTTGGTCATCCTTCGTAAAATTTTCTAACCGGTCTTTGAATTTTACCTCCTTTAGTTGTATGAATTACCCTGAACTGTGGAGTTCTGATTGTTTTATGCACCTCAACTTCTATAATAACTGATATATTTGCATGAAGTTTAGCAGCTAATTTAGTTGAAGTGTAACCTCAGTGCTTTTCTTAAGAATTCATTTCAATGGATCTATATGTAATGCATCATTTAGAGCCTTAGCTTGCATTGGCAATGGAGATTACATGTTACTGTAGTTTTGTGTTGTGCATCTTTCTGTATTATTTCACACCTCTTTAGATCTTTCTTCTTTAATATAGTGCGCCATTCTAGAGCTGGAGCAGTAATTTTGTATGCTAGTTTTGTTTGGTGCCTGTGAACTAATATAATCACAAGCTTGAAATCTGATGCCTGTCATTATTATTTTTTTTTTCCCCAAGGTTTGTAAAATGTATCTGTTTTTCTCTTTTAATGTTTACTTGGTCTGCTTGGATATGAAAATTTACTTGACTGCCTTAAGTGTTTATCGTCTTTGTTGCCCCTTGAGCCTAGCCTAAAAGGTGCTACCTCATTTAAGTCGCCTGCCTAACCACAGTAGAGCAGCTAGACCTAATGCCTATTGGGCCTTGAGCTTGAGGAGCGCCTTCAACAACTGCACTCATCCTTATCCTGAAACTTGTTCTCTCAAATGCTAGCTTCTAATTGCTTCACCCTGTTTTCTATCAACTCCTGTATGAATGTTGGTTTATATTTCTCTAAGCTGATTCTTTTGACTGGTGGCCTATATAATCACATTTTCCATGCAAAAACAGATGAATCAATTTGAGAATAATGATTTTACATCATGTCATTGTTTCTATGAAATATATTTAGCTGCCATCAATTATTTTTCGTGTTACATATTCTATTCTAAATGAGCTTCTCTTTCATACCTACTGAATACTTGCATGTTCCTTCTGTTTTCCTTCTGTTGGCATTGGAAGAAACAAGAATCTGTTTTAGCTCTAGACAAGAAGGGTCAAACTATAACCTGTTAATTTTGCTTATGGTCCAAATACAGCAGTTGTATATCAGATATACAATATAGATATTATCATAATTCTACGAGACCCTTTGGGGAATATGATATGTTACTTTGCATCATGGTTTTGGATGGTGACTGCTACAGAATATAATGACTCCTGTTATTTTTGGATTCTTTCGGACTAGTAATTGGGAATGACTGGTGAAATGCACTTTTCAGCCATTTTACCCCTCAAATGGTAATTACTCTTTCCTGTTACAGAATCTCAGATGTCGTTCCACATATTCGCCCTTTATTTGCAACTGACTTTTCTTTCAAATAAATTCAAGGTGGTGCTGGCTCTACCATGGGGTGACAATACAATAATACACTACACCGATGGCTAATTTAAAACCCTGTTGTGTATGAGTATCTTCACTTTATGTGGCATGCATTATTTGGATCCTCTCATGTTTATGCAAACACGTCCCATCAATGTCCATCCTTGAATTAATAAGAACAGTTCAGATCTTGTGAGAAATTAATTTTGCCTTTTCATGAAGTGGGGTGGTTATTTAGTAGATGATGAAATCTCATCCGTGCATTTTTCAATTCAGGGGTTTGTACATGCATGTTATGTCATGTTTGCATAAAACATGAGAGGATCTTTATCCTTAACATAAATGGTCATTTCATTCATTAATTTGGAATAAGCTTGTGTTAATGTGGTAGTTTTTTTGGAATTCATCTCTTCAGTCTTTCTCCCCTCTCTTTAATTTGCATCCAATGTCTAATGTTTTATTTTCAAGTGTTAGTATGGTACTTCATCACAAAATTATTTCTCTTTTGGCAGAAGCATACAAGAAGAGGATTCAGCAGATGCAGACAATTTAAATGAAGATAATCAGAGCCCTGGTAAAAGCCATCCTTCAGGGAATGCTGAAAAGGCTTCTGTTGAGTTCGAAACTGTAAGACCTCGTAGCTCAGGCCTTTTCATGAAGCGACATTATGTAATTAGTTAATATTTACACATATTATCACTAGCCAAGAAATGTACTTTGGTTGCTTGCGTGGTGATTCTTAACCTGGTATTGCTTAATGAGAAATTAAACTATTTCTGCCACATTCTTGATCTATGTCCTCTTACCTTCAGGATTCCAGGAAAGAACTAGTAACTGATGCTGCTGGTGTTAGTAATTCTGATAAAGATTATCCTTCAAATTATGATATTATTGAGGAAAGAACTGATAAATTAGAAGATGATCTTCAGTCAGATCAAGTTCCCACATTAGCTATCCATGAAACATCCTCTCTGCAAACTGGTTCTAGTAGACTATCTGCCAATAAAGTTGCAGCTGTCTGTGCATCACTTCATGGCTCAACACATTTGCATGACCAGGATGTGAGTCCCATTAATGGTGGGATCATGTCTCCTGAAGCAACAGCGAAAGATGCAGATAAAAAGCACGGAGAAAAAGGAAGTTCCAGTCGTGCTGAGAATAAATCATTTGGTTTTGCACCAAGTCGTCAAGATAATGGTTTTCAAAAGGTGAAATACTGTTGTGCTATTGGTTTCTCTGAATTAAGTGTTGGTCAATTGCTATAAATGTTCATATATTTTCCATACCTATGCTATTCAATTGCTGTGTGCGCATATTACCAACAATGGCTAGCATAGCTTTCAGGCATCTGTTTTCTCTCTGTCCACTTGTTTTCGCTTAGAATTCATCTCCGAATCTGATCAAAGAATAAGATCAGGTTGCCTTTTGACAAGTATCAAATAACAGAACACAAACAGCAAAGAGTTGAAGTCCTTCATCCATCCATTTGTCAGTTTACTTGTTTGTGTGGACGACATGAATGTAATGCATCATAGCAATGATTATTTGGCCTGCAATACTCTTAAAATGACTGAGCCAATTAAGGAAAAATAGAAGCACTCTGTGTTGGTTTTTAATCAAAACAAGGGTGTGGAAGGATTATCTACATATTCAAACTTGGTTTTTCAGTCTGCTTTAGTTTTGTTAAAGTAAACATAGGTGTGGTTCATTCGCAGAGCTATTCCTTTGCTTCTGCAACAATGAACTGAAAAACATCAAGCAAATTTTAACTCATTGACACTGGCATTGCCCCAAAAATGTCGTGGTTGCTTAAAATCTTCATTTAATCCAAAAATGCAGTTGGTTGGAATAAACCTTTAGCTTTTAACTAACTGGTAATATTACGTTGTTGTACACATAAAAAAATCATGAAAATTGTATGCTGATACTAGAGATTTTTTATTTTTTTATTTGCTCATCATCCTTAGTAGTTGCTATGAATGAATTATCTTGTTTAGATTAGGGTGCTGTGCTACTGTTTTTTTGTTTTCATAGTTCTTACTTCTTACCAGTCTTTCTTATTTTAAATGCCTTCATTACCAAAAGTTTACAATTTCATGAGTAATGCCTGTTCTGTAGACTTATATTATGCACTTTATGTGCATAAGTTCTTCTTCTTTGTATAGAATGCATTAATTTTTTTGCTTGAACTTGTGGTGCTCTTTCCTTTTTTATTTTTCTTTTGTTATATTTATGTTTATATAATGGCTTGGCCTAGGCTTGAAAGGTCTCTAGTGGGAGCTTGAAAATTATGCTCAGTGACCTCTATTCTTATCCCTGCTTTACTCCTCTCCCTTTCTCCATTCCCTCTTTAACTACAGAAGTAGTAAAAACTTATGGATCTGTATAAATGGCACTGTGAAGGCTGTGAAGGCTTCACTGGCATTGGGAGGGAATGAGCTTAGTAGGTTCAGTGACACTCCAGGAGATGCTTCACTTGATGATTTATTTCATCCCCTGGATAAACACCTGGATGATCGGGCAGCTGAAACTTCAACTTCTGCATCAACATCACAAATAAACCAAGGCAATGCATCTGTAACTGAGGCAGGGAAAAATGACCTGGCTACAAAGTTGAGGGCTACCATAGCCCAAAAGCAGATGGAGGGTGAAATAGGGCAGACAAATGGTGGTGGTGACCTCTTTCGCCTAATGATGGGTGTTTTAAAGGATGATGTGATTGATATTGATGGTTTGGTATGTTCACGTACTTTGTTTAACTGTTCTATATAAAGATTTCCTTTTTCTCCTCTTTCATAATTTTAAATCCCTGACAGTTTTTCGTTTTGTACGGTTTCTTTGTCAGGTTTTTGATGACAAATTGCCAGCAGAAAATCTTTTCCCCCTACAGGTATGTACATAATCTTGCATTAAGAGCCATTAATAATTTCCTTATTTGGAGGATGGCAGTATCACATTATGAACTGTTTAGTATGAAACTTTAATGAGTTTCTTCTTGATGTGAAATGCAATATGCTTACTGTATTTTTTTTTTCTTTTTTCTTTTTTCTTTTTTTTTTTTTATGTTGGGAACAATTTATTTTCCCTACAAGGTATATTTGTTGGAAATCATATACATCAACACTAATCTATTGTAACTTGACATGCATCTCGTGCATTGCTCCTCTATTTCCTGCTATCGGAAAACTAAGGCCCCATTTGTTTCTGTAAAATAACTTGTACGAAAATATTTTTAATAATTATCCATTGTTTGGGGTACTCAGGAAAATAAGTTAGTGAAAAATATTTTCGTGGTCAAAGGAATACCAAGGCATCTTTAAGGAAAATAACTTTTCATTTTCAAGAGAGAAAAACATTTTTCAGAGATCGACAAACTTATTATAACTTTATAAATACATGTTTTTTAATTTATTAATCACCAGCAGTCATTACCATCGCTCACCGCTCACCACTAGCCACAACCACCAGTCACCGGGGGCCCATGGCCACTACCATTGGGCCCTTTTAGAATGCTTATCTATAAAGGTATTAACTTTATCTTCATATGATTTTGGGCATACATCTTTTTGTAATCTGTTCCCCTCGCTAGCTAGGTCTCATTGCTTCTTACACTTAAATAGGTGACAATGCACAATTTGCTGTGGTTGTTTGACCAATTGGCATGGACCACTGGACTAATCAACAATTTGATTTTTTTTTTCTGTTTCTAAGCATATTTGTTCTAGCATTTCGTACAGTTGCTTCTATTCATTGTTGCTGAAGGAATTTTTTGTTAGGATTAAGACTATATGTTGGCTGTCACCTTGGGGAGTGGCAGAAAAGAGTCCTGCTATGTAACTGCTTTGTTTTCTGTTTCTGTGCTATGCATTTCTTTAATGATTTGCAGCAAACATTATTTGCATTGCATGCCTGATCTAACTCCAATAGAGAAAGGAGAGTTTGCTCTTGAGTTTAATTTATTGAACATTGAAAATTGTGAAAAATAAATATTCACACTTCGGTTTCCCGGTCTATATTGTGATTGAATAGTGAATAAACAGGCTCTGCTCAAAGCATCCTCTTTGCTGCTGACATCTTGGAAAGTTTCTGGTGTTAATGTTATGATGATGTTTTAGAGGCATGGATTTATCAAGGTGTAGTAGCTTTGAAATTCTAGCATCTGATGCTGTTGTCGATGTTTTCACTCGGCCAAGTAGATTTGGCTCTCCCCTTTTCCCGAACGGTTAGGTTTGCCAGTTCTGTTTTGTTGGCATTTCTCACTTCAATGTCATTGCTAGCCTTGCCTTAATTCTCATTGCTGTATCCTTTTTGTTTTTCATTTTCTGGTTCCATCTTAAGTTGAAAGATTTCTTACATTGTAACTGGAGTTATATTCTCTTCATGATAAATGTTCAAAATCTTGAATTTTCTTGAACCTCCATTGATACTATCCTTGAATAAATATGGACAAATTTAAATGGTTGTGTATTCAAACCTTTATTATCTTCCTTTTTTTTTCTTTTTTTTTTTTTCAATTTTTAAAACTAATATTTTGTGATTTTATTGCTTTTGCTTAGCAGGCTGTTGAGTTTGGAAGATTAGTTGGATCATTAAGACCTGAGGAATCAGAAGATGTAATTGCATCTGCGTGTCAGAAACTTATTGCTATATTTCATCAGCGCCCTGAGCAGAAAATTGTTTTTATTACCCAACATGGGTTGCTTCCAATGATGGAATTACTTGAAGTTCCAAAAACTCGTGTATGGCAACTAGGATAAGTGTTTACATTGCTTATGTATTCTTTTAATTTTTGTTATTTTGTATCATTAGTTTTGTTTCCAGTAACAATGATTTTATTTGTGTAAATTTTCCTTGTATTTCAGGTTATTTGCTCTGTCCTTCAACTTATAAATCAGATTGTGAAGGATAATACTGATTTCCTGGAAAACGCATGTCTTGTTGGCCTGGTAAGTAATATGTACCTTCAGGATTCTCTTGGTGGAAATATTGCTTTGTCTGGCCAGTGAAGGAGTTTATTTTTGGAAGTCATAGCAGTCGAAAATTTCAATTTTCTTTCATGGTCTTGTGTAATTATTTTTCAGAATAATATTCCAGAATGGTTTGAACTAGATTCAGTTAGTTCTCTATTATTTATCTGATAAGTATTTGAACAATTGATAATGATGAATATGAAGTTCTCTTCGTCTGCGTTTTTGTCTGGAGTTTCTGATTTTTGGTCATTAGGTCAAAATCTGATTATGGTACAAGCTTGGCTTAGTTTTCTTATGCTTTTACTTCATAAAATTTGTTGAGTGGGAGCTTGAACTTGAAGCAAGTTCTTGTGGTCCTGATAACTGGTCATAATTCAGTCCAACATGAATTTGTGGACCTAGCAAGCTATGGTTAAGCATGTTAATGAGCTTATCAATTCAGGAAAAGAACTACATCATAGTTTACAGGTCATAACTTAAAATGGACAAAATTAAACTAGTATAAATTTGCTATCTAATTTTCTCGGGATTAGAGAAAAAGGAAACCCCTTTATAAAAGCAAATATCCTCCTGATTTCTCTTTTTAGATGTGGGATAATGAATATAAAATTTGAAACCATGCTTCTGTCAGCAATAAACTTTGGAAACTTCGTCATCCAGCATATCTGTGACACTTGAATGAATTGAGCTTTATCTTGTTCAAACTTTTTTAATGTATGTTTGTAGCATGATTGTCAGGTTTTTCTTTTTCCTTTTTTTTTTTTTAAAAAAAAAAAAAATTTAACTGAAGCATGATCGCCAAATTGAGTTTGTTGATACATTAACATGCAAAAACAAACTTGTACAAATTATTACTGAGCTGAGGTCGTAGCTATTTGCTAATTCCATGGGTTTCTTGCTTCTTTTTCGGTATTAAGAATATATTCTGTGCTTCTCTATCTCCTCCACTTTCTTTCCCCATCCTTTTCACGGGACATGGATAGAATATTATTTGAATTCATAGTCATGAGCTTTGCTGTTAATCCTACATGACAGATCCCATTGGTCATGAGCTTTGCTGGACCTGACCGTCTCCGGGAAGTTCGAATGGAGGCAGCCTATTTCTTGCAGCAGCTTTGTCAATCAAGGTGGAAAATTTCTCATTTGTGTTATTATAGTTCTTAACATTGATTTCTTATAGAAATTCCAGGTTAAACTGAGATGATGACCTTTTGGTATAGCCACTTGACATTGCAAATGTTCATTGCTTGCCGTGGAATTCCTGTTCTGGTGGGCTTTCTAGAGGCTGATTATGCAAAATACAGGTTTGACTTCATAATGAACTAATTATGTTTTATAAGATATGGTGTTTTATTTCTGTTGAAAATGATATATACTTAATTATGGATATGGCAGTTGATGAGTGGTACGAAATTAGACTCTTAAAGAATAACAAAGGTTCCTAATGTCTGGACAAATTTTCCAGCGATGCTGGAAATTAAAGTGCTAAATTGATTGAAATAATTTTAATCAACAAAAATTCTGATGTAAATAGCACCGAGTTTTACATGCCATGCACAGTACAAAAAGGTTAGTCTTTGCCAAATTCACTGATCTATTTCACTTCCAGGGAAATGGTTCATCTAGCTATCGATGGCATGTGGCAGGTCTTTAAGCTTCAGAGATCAACCCCTAGAAATGATTTTTGTCGCATAGCTGCGAAGAATGGTATACTGCTTAGGCTTATAAATACTCTTTATAGTTTGAATGAGGCAACTAGGCTAGCTTCTATATCTATTGGAGCTGGATTTCCACTGGATAATTCAGTTCAACGACCACGTTCTGGTTCGTTGGATCCCAGCCATCCCATTTTCATTCAAAATGAGGCATCACTTTCTGCATTGGATCAACCTGAAGCCCTTAAGGTCAGGCATGGAATGATTGAGCATCCTATGTCAACGGGCACACAAGAACCTTCTCGTGCTTCTACTTCAAGTTCACAGAGGATGGATGCCATTCAACCAGATGCTAGATACCACCTTGTGCATGATTCTGATAGACCTCAATCTAGCAATGCAGCATTGGAAACTTCGGCTGCTCTAGATAAAGCTGGAAATATGGCCACCAAGGAATCTTCAGTAATTGCTTCTAAAGATCGAGACAACTTAGAAAGGTGGAAAGTTGATTCATCCCGAGCAGAAATTGATGGTCAGCAGCAGCGATTAACTGGTTCTACTAACAGGGCATCTACAGATAGGCCACCTAAATTGGTTGAAAATGCATCAAATGGTCTTCCTGCCATGGTATCTACTCAACCAGAGCAAGTTCGACCCCTTCTAAGCTTGTTGGAGAAAGAACCACCTTCCAAGCATTTCTCTGGTCAGTTGGAGTATGTACGCCACCTCTCAGGGTTGGAAAGACATGAAAGCATATTGCCTCTATTACATGCATCTGGTGAAAAGAAAACAAACGGCGAATTGGAGTTTTTGATGGCAGAATTTGCAGGTAACACTTTGTATTCATCTGCTATTCTATGCATTATTGGGATGGTCAAATCATCACTCCTTGTTTAACAACCCTTAGTTTAACTAGAACAATGGTTTAATGAAAATAGTTAAACCACCGAACACAGCAAAGAATAAAGGAAAACATTAGTTTACTGGAAATCTGTGTTCTGTTTGAACTTCTCCTGGCATATGTCTGTGCTCAGTGGTCTACCAAAATGTTTGTAGGTAAAATAAAACTCAGAAACGAGTTTCAAGTTTACTTTGGTGCATTAGCTTATGATTACTTCACCTTTCTACTCTGCACCTGTGTATCAGCTTGAGATATTGGTTTATATTTCTCATTTCTAATTTAACTATTTTTTATAATTAAATTAGTAACCGGTGGCTGATTTTCTCCAATCTGGAACACATTTTTTTGTAAAGGTGAATGATGTTGTTTTATGTTTAATAGAGGTATCAGGGCGTGGAAGAGAAAATGGAAATCTAGACTCTATTCCTAGAGCTTCACACAAGACTGTGAATAAAAAGCTGGGAACATTGACATCTAATGATGGAGCTGCTTCCACATCTGGTATTGCATCTCAAACAACATCAGGCGTGCTGTCTGGTTCAGGTGTTCTGAATGCTAGACCAGGGAGTGCAACATCATCTGGATTACTTTCCCATATGGTATCAACAATGAATGCGGAAGTTGCCAGAGATTACCTGGAAAAGGTGGCAGACCTTCTACTTGAGTTTTCTCAAGCAGATACAACTGTAAAATCCTATATGTGTAGTCAAAGCTTGCTTAGCCGTCTATTTCAGATGTTCAATAGAATTGAGCCGCCTATTCTTTTAAAGGTACCCAAGAAAATTTGCTATCTGCCCTTTTCTGAGTCCGCTTTTCCAGCTATGGAAAATGAAACTAGTCCATCTTGGCCTTCCCCTCTCTGTCATTGCTTTTAGCTTGTCTAAGGAGTTCACTCTCTCTCTTTCTCACTCTGTTCTTTATTAATGTACAGTTACTCAAGTGCATAAATCATCTTTCGACTGATCCCAATTGCTTAGAGAATCTTCAGAGAGCAGATGCAATTAAATTTTTGATTCCAAACCTTGAACTCAAAGATGGACCTCTTGTAGAGCAAATTCATCATGAGGTTAGCATTCATTATTACATCTTAACATTAGCATTCAAAGGCTTGGCCCAAGCTGCTCGTAGATTTTATTTGAAGTTGCACACTGAATACAAGTGTACATATGTGCATATGCATGCACGCAGACACTCGCATTTAAATTTAGCATTTGTTGTGTCGTATTGTTTTACTTTCCAGTGTGCAACAGGCCTCAGTTTACATTTGAAGGTGCATACATGTAATAGTTTGTATCATTTCAGTGATATATTACTGCTTTTCAGTGCTTTGGATTTTCCCAAGTCGTCTTCTGAGTAGTGTTCAAATTTTCCCTTGTCAATTAGGTTATTCATATTTGCCTTCTAACTTGCGTGATAAATGAGAAATGAGAAATTTTCTACATGCAATAGAAGCTTTTGTTTTATAGTTGGTATTTAGTATCTCACGGCAAACTGATGTAGAAAAGCTTAAGGAAAATCTGGCCTTTAGGAATTAGGGTTAGGGTTTGTAGAAATCAAGAATTAGAGGTTTGAAACCTAATCTGGCAGATCTGATTTCTTTTTACAATAATAAAGGTAAAGGCAAGTAATTTAAAAGTAAGCTGCTAGTATTACACTAATATGATTGGGAATCACTCCTATCAAGAAAGCTTCTCTCTTTCTTGGGTTAGATTTGCATCTCACAACTCAAAAAAAGAGCATGAATTGCTGAAATTTTATTAATTGAAATATGAAAATAAACCATTAAAAGCATGAATATTTATAGAGTACTCCTAAACTTTTATTCGCTTGGACTTCTCCTCCTATGTTGACTTGTAGCATTAAAAAAACTTAGACGTCCAAATTATTTGGCTCATATGTTTACTAGGACAACTCAAAATAGAAGAAATTTTTAGGACTCAAAATAACAAACTAGTACCCAAAATCGACAATATCTACTGGAACACCACAAATCAGCAGGGCTGTTTTCTGCAAAAATTGTTAATCCATTTCCCATACGTGGTCCCCATTTTTATGTATGTTGAGAAAATGGTAGAAGAGAATTCACTCACACAAAGGAACTAGTTTCTGTAAAACGAACCTCAACAGGGCTGGTCTCTGTTGATTTCTTTACTGCTTATATTTTGTGGAAGGATTTTAAGTACAAAATAGCTTGCGACGATGCTTTACTTTTCTATTTAGATCATATTGGACTTTATCTCAAATCAAGCCCATACTTAGACTGCTATAACAATCATCCTGAGCCATAATTTCACATAACTCCACTGACAAAATTGCTAACACAAGCAAATATAATAACAGAATTCAAAATATAAATTCGCACCAAAATAAGAATATCTTAGTAAATTCTCAATTCTCAAAACAAGCGTACCAAGTATTAGCAGTTTCATATCAAAAGTTGTTTTGTTATTCTCTATTGCTTGGTTTAGTATGGTATTCTTTTACTTACGTATGGACTCTTCTTGCCAAATACTTGCTTCATATAATGCTAATGGTTCTTTCCCAATTTTCCTATCTTGAAGGTTCTCCATGCACTATTTAATCTGTGCAAGATAAACAAGAGGAGACAGGAACAAGCTGCTGAAAATGGAATCATTCCGCACTTGATGAATATCATTATGACAGATTCTTCCTTAAAACAGTATGCATTACCTTTACTGTGTGACATGGCTCATGCATCTCGTAATTCAAGAGAGCAATTAAGGGCCCATGGTGGATTGGACGTGTACTTGAGCCTGCTTGATGATGTGGTTTGGTCAGTGACAGCATTGGATTCAATTGCTGTTTGCTTGGCTCATGACAATGATAACCGCAAAGTAGAACAAGCATTACTAAAAAAGGACGCAGTCCAAAAATTAGTGAAGTTCTTCCAAAGCTGTCCGGAACAACAATTTGTGCATATTTTGGAGCCATTTTTGAAAATAATCACGTAAGCAGTCTAATATTATTCTCAAATTGTTTAATTTTGAAAATCATATTATTTCCTTATTCTTCGATACCAAGTACAGTGGCTGTCCAAACAGCAATGTCTATTTGCTGGTCAGATAAATCTAGATTATCAATGATAATGATATATTTAGAAAAGTATATATATTGACGGGCTTGACATTTTTGCATCTCAGATATTTTCACTAGTAAATTTGTCCTTGTTCAGATACCATATTACTGTTTTGTGCATATCTTACAAGTGGCACAATTAGTGATCTTTTTTTATTTCTTTTAATTGGTTGTTCATAGTTTGTTTGTCGTTGTTGTCTCTTCTCTTGGTTTTTTGTCATGTTCTATATATTTGATCATTTGAAAAGGAAGTATTCTTAGTTCAAAACAAGTTCTAGAGGCTTAGAGCTCTTCTCCAAAACAAGCTTTTATCTTGCTTAATATCGCTTGGTTAATAAATAATCAACAGAAGAAGGAACCTTCTGTAAGCTGCTCTAAAATTGAGGATTGTGTAAGTATGATGTGTGTAACGCTAATATTACAATCGTTTTTTATATGGTATATTGTTTTTTACTAATCACAAGCATGTCTCATCCCTTTTTTTGTTGTTTCTGCTAGTCATTGAAGGATGGTATACCTGCACAAATTTTCTTGAATCATATTGTGCAAAATTATCAAACTTGTTTTCTTTTTCTATTTTATGAATTCTGTACTGTATTTTATTCATTTATTATTTGTTTGAACGCAGGAAATCATCCCGGATAAATACTACATTAGCTGTTAATGGTTTGACACCTTTGCTCATTGCAAGGCTGGACCATCAGGACGCTATTGCCCGACTAAATTTGCTTAAATTAATAAAGGTAAGAGTCTGGACTTAGCTCTCTTTTTTCGTGTTCTTCCATGTTGCAGAAGAGTTTATTTTGTCACCAAATCATGCATATGTATCTATCGATTAGAAGTGATTAATATGTACATGCTACCCAGTACTAATTAAGTTTATTAGATTTAAATCGTGATCCCTCCTATTTGTCAATGTATTCGCATGCTTGTAATAATTACGAGTTGCTTACTGAAACATGTTGTGGCAGGCTGTCTATGAACATCATCCTCGGCCGAAGCAATTGATTGTGGAGAATGATTTGCCTCAAAAACTTCAGAATTTGATTGAGGAACGTAGAGATGGGCAAAGTTCAGGAGGTCAAGTGCTGGTCAAACAAATGGCTACTTCTCTGCTGAAAGCACTTCACATCAACACTGTTCTGTAAATTCACGTCAACCCAACTTGTATATCTTGTTTTTTTTTCTCCGATGTATTAGTATTTTGTTTTTGTTTTTTTTCACATGAACTTGGTTTCCTTGTTTATATCTTGCAATATTGTTGTGCCCAATCTGTATATCAAAGGCTCAAGTTCCCGTCGGGTGGCTGTGGTTTTTCTTTGGGAGCTGCCAGATTGATTTTTCCTCCCTTAGCTTTTCGTTTTCCTTCTTCTTAACCTGGCGGGGCTACGTTTTTGTTTTTGTTTTTCTTTCTTTCTCTAAAATACCCTAATTTTTGAATTGTACATGATCATAGCGCTAACCATTGGTAATCTCACGTTTTTTTTCTTTCTTTTTTCCTTTTTTCCTGATAGTTTTAATACATTCTCAAGTTTTATAATAGTAGTTCCTTTTTATTTACTCTATCTTGGCTATAATATTTGTCATATTTAATAAAATAAATTATCTTAAAATATTCGTCATATTTGTAGTTGTAAGAAGTATAGATATTTTTCTCTATTTACCCTTTTTTATGGGACTAATAATTACTATTTTAATTTAATGGTTTTTTTAGAGAATTAATATTAAAGGAAGGATAATATGGTCAATTTGTCTAATAATTTATTTTGATTTAGACAAATTTAATGGATTTTTTAAGAGTGATATTTTAAATGTGATAAGTAATCTACAGTAGTAGAGAGTTATTATTTTTCCTTCTTTTTCTTCTTTATAATTTCGAAATGGTTTTATATAGCTGACAGAAATTCACTGGTTGAACCGAGAATAAACTCAATGAATTACATGAGCCATAAATTCAATATGCTTAGTGCTAATGTTATACGTCATTCACATGATCTAATGGGCCAGCCTAACCTTGGATAGGCCTAACACGTAAGTATGCACTTTAATCCGTGTAGCACATTCTATTTCGCGATTGATCTCAGTGAATGTGCGACGCTCATGGCGACGCATTAATGGATTTTTTTTTTTTTTTGCCATCTCGATTGGACGTCAAATAAAATGCCTTAAAATATCATTAAGGGATACAAATTTTCATCAAGGAGAAAAGTGAGAGGCTATCGTTCTATATTCTCCTGTATCTATTTAGTCCGAAAAGAACAAGAATTCGGGAGGAGAAAAATCGAAGATGAGAGTGACATGAGAAAAATATAAGAAATTGGGAGGCTGGGAATGCGCTCTCAGCAAGGTGTACTTCTAAAAAATCTATATAAAAATTCAAAAATATCTAAATATATGCAACATTTATAATTTATGGTTTCTAGTCCCAAATGGTTTTCATAGTTCTCTTCTAATATATAACACCCTCTCCAAGCTTTGCCAATTCGGATCTCTCATTTATATTGATATTTGGATATGCATTAATAATGCTACCTACACATGATTGTTTGGTTTGGAAACCCATGTGCATCATTAGCCGGCTTAAGATCACCTAAAGAATGTATCTGATCACTTGGAAGGTTGCACCTTTCATTAACAAATATTGTCTCTTCATGCTTACGATAAATGGTGGATCTAAGCTCCCCTTGTGGTTTTACAATCTCTAGATCTTTTATAATCTCGATTGATAACTCTCAACTGTTGTTTTTCGATCGGTCCTTCCCGCCGTTAATATTGATAGTTTATCAATATTTTCTTATAAGAATTCCAACTGAATATCCTACCAATAGGGATGCTGTAGTAGACTTCAAAGTTTTCATTCTTCTTTTAACATTGACGAGGTTGTTTGTATTTATGTGGACTCTAGCCAATAAACTCACAAACCTTATTTCAAGAGATAGACTCCACCCATTAGAATCTGTCTTTTTTCTCTTTTAAAACATCTTCTCCCCATTAGCTTCTTTTCATCGATGTATCTAGTTGGAACAAAAATTTGGAGAACTAGTCGACTCCTTCGACCAATTTCCTTTCTTGGTGATCCCGCTTGAAACCCTCTTTTCAATCTCCATGGAAATATTTACGTTGTCTTCCCATCTTTATCCATCAATCTTTACTTTTTCCACAACTCCTTTTGTCTCGTTTAGCCAACTGCTTTGCTTTCAAATTCGACCCGTGTCTTCATCGCTTTTAGACATGGTCGTCTTGTTTGGAGTCCCAATAATCGACGAAATCATCTATCTCAATCTTTTGGCTAATGCAAGTAGTGCTAGTTTCGACCTCGACAACTATGGTTGCAATCATGAATTGTTCCTAAAGGCTTTTCAAGGGAGTACCTCCTTCCCTACTGTGATTGAACATATTGTGTTCTTCTATACTTCCTATGTAGATTTATTTTTTGCTTACCCTCTGGTAAAGTCATGAAATTTGATATGAAAGTAGCGATAGCTTTGGTGGAGGATAGAAAATTGGCATTAGGTCAAACATTCTAGCTCGTCTTTGTAGAAGTCTCTACCTCTTTATAGAGGTTGATGGTTACTTCTCTAAATTTGCGATGAAGGTTAATCCTCTTAATCAATCGCTTTCAACCTACGGTCATAGCGTTGCCCATTTTCCAGTTCAAGGACTAACTGGAAGAATATACTTGGAAAGTTTTATTTATCTTTTGAGTACAACAGATCGATTTGCTCCTTTTTTTTTTCCTTTTCGGTCATATTATTATGGCCCATCATAATTAAGGACATTATTCCTCCATTGATCTTGAGGCCAGAATTGATGGCAACCACACTGATCGACCATTCTTTACCAGCAAGACTTGTTTTGTAGAACCAATTTAGTAATGGATGTTGAGAAGTCTTCCAACGTGACAGTATACAATCGCAACTTTCTCGCTTGCAATTTGGCCTTACTCAATCTATCCTTATTTTATGTTCTTCTCTAAATTTCCCGCCTTCCACTTACTGACTTCGCATTTGAAAAATTAGCGCTTGATCTTCGCCCAAGATGGGTGACTGTGGATATGATTCGGGATCATCATGGGACCATCATGAATTTTTAACTTTGGTGGGAGAATATTTCGGATGGCTATATGAGAATTTTCCATTGAAGGGTTATGGGCTCTACACTAGAGGATCCCTTCTCAACAGCACTCCCCTCCATTAATATGGTTGGGCATGAGTAAGTCTTCTTCTGCTCATGATCTCTTCATTTTCCTATAGATAGGATCTAATATATGCATTCCCCATTCTAGATCAACTCTCAAGCAACCAGATGATTGTATCTCTCCCCAAGCAATTGTCCTTGCAGATAGAACATTAAAGGTGACTTGAATGCACGAAGTAATTCAATTTGTTTGTATAGATTTATGTGTGCATACAATATTGTTTGCTCGATTTATAGGGTCGTAAGAGTGTTCTCCAAACATGGTGCACTTTTTAGACAATATATACAACCCAATAATATTCTAAATGCACGCAACATCACAACTAATGGGTTTTAGGCTTACATGGCCCTCTTAGCACTCTTCTAACCATATAATGATGCTTTCCATGCTTTGCCAATTTGGGCTTCTAATTTGGGGCTAGTTTTTAGGTGGGTGTCAACATTATCATAAATGAATTTTTTATCATCTTGGTCCTTAGTGAGAAGGGTTCCATTTGTGGATCTTATGTTGGTGATTGATAGGTCATACTTTTATAGTATTTTTAGCTTAATTTTATTAAAAACTATAATATTTTTTATTACTTTAATTAGTTTTTGTTTAGATTTATTTATATTTTTAATTAAGGTTCCTTGATTCTTAAAAAGTTTGATTTGAAGGGTTTTTAGCAAAAAAATACCTAAAATTTGCATAAAAAAGGTTAGAGTTGAAATTTGGAGTCAAAAGCCCAACATGGCCAAGTTAGTAAAATAGACGGCCTAGCTGTGCCGTTTTACTAAGAAAGCTGAAAATTCAAGTGAGCCGAATTCGACTATTTAGCACATGTAAATTGAATTCTGGACGTGATTTATGCATGGGACTGCAAGAAAATAATAAAAGGGTCCACATTATCTATGTGTCAGCCCTATTTAGTAAAATAAGACTCCTAATTTAAGAAAAAATACAACACAAAATCAGTTTTTGATTCAGATAATATTTTCTCCTAGTTAGGCCAGCTAGTTTCCTACTTCGATTCAAAAACATGCTGTGAAATCTATAAAAAAGATATCACTACAATAATTAAATCATCGAATCTTAGATCTTAGATATTTATTCTACTCTTTTCTTAGTTTTTCTTTCTTTTAAGTTTTCAAGTAGTCAAGTTGTGTAAAAAATTAAGGAAGTTGTCTATGCTATTTATTGGCTAATTTTATCTATAAACTATTAATCTTGTTTTTACTTTTCATTTTTCATACTGATTATGGAATTATTTTCAAGTTTAATTGAGTTTTATTTAATTATTATGTCGAACTAAACTCTCATATTAGGAATTTGATGGAGTTTCATTTTTATTACAATTTATGATATTAGATGTAACGCCCCAAAATTTCAGATCCTAAAATGATATTATTTAGGCGAGTCATGAATGGTATCACCCGAGGGAGAAAAAAATATTTTAATTGGACTCGATAATGATATTGAGCATAATTAATATTTGTGGAGTTAATTAGATTATATGTGAGTGGTTAATTAATTAAAGTTAA
>CANUEP010189619.1:0-145791 GCA_947857235.1 Jatropha podagrica | reverse complement strand
CTCAAAATATTCAATGAAAATGTTGCAAATTCCCTAATACCATTACATCAAACTCAAACCCATAAACTAAATAAATAGATAACAATGACCTTAGACTAATCCAATAAAAACTAATTAATTAACAAGATAAATCCTAAAGTTCGCAATCTGAAAATTGATAAATAAAATTTGCAATTTGTAATTTCATCTTCTCCTCCAAATCACATGACAAGCCCACAACTTCCAAAGTTTGCAGTTTCATCACCTTCTCCAAATCTATAAGAAAGGATAAATCCCACAAAAATTAAATTAAATTCATTCCAAAACAAATTTAAAAAAAGTACAGTTCTTCAAAGCCATCAAAAGGGAGTAGATACAGAAATACTAATTTCATTTTTTTATAGCTACTGGACTCCAAAATGTTTTAGCTTTTTTTTCTTAATCTTTCTTCATATGAAAATATAACTAAATATAATTACTTGTTTATACTCTTCTAGAAAAATGAAAAATAAATAAATAAATAATTATTTAAAAAAAAAGTGAGAAATTCTAATAGAATCGTTAATCAAAATCAACATGCAAAAGTTCTATATAAATCAAAATCGACATGCAAAGTTCTATCAAAATTATCAAACTAAAAACAACGAAGGAAATGAAGAAAGAGAGCGAGAGAAGTGCGATGAGAACTAACCTTATTGGAGAAAATTACAAGTTAACTTGAAGTAGACATCAAGATCAACAACTTAAGGTGGTGGGTTTTGGCTAGAAAACGAGATTGACTAAGGGAGCGAGAGGATTTGAGAATATGAACGATTAGCAAAAGAGAGAATTTGGGGGACGGTGCAATTAGAGATGGCAGCAGGGTGGGTACCCGCAAAGAACAAACTACCCGACCCCGAATCCGCGAACAATTGAACTACCCGAACCTGTCCCGAATCCATTAAGGAATAAACAAAAAATACCAGAACCCATCCCGAATCCGTTTAGAAATACCCGCATACTACCCAAATCCGCATAAACACCCGTTTAAACAAATTTATTCAATCCATCAACAGAGGTGAATTTAAAAGTTCATATAAAAAAAACAATAGCACAACAAAAACATGTAATTAAACATCATATTCTTAATACAATCATAATTCTTCGACTCAACTTGTTTCAAGAACCAAAATTACAAGGATTAACAATCAACATCATCTTCTTCCGTAAAAAACATTCGCTCAAGAACAAGAATCTGAAAAATAAATAAATTAGAACTTTGACATTATAGTAATTTGCTTGCATCTGTACTTAAGAAAAACCCCCAAATCCTTCCTGTCCTTTTATTTTTTACAATATGGTTTTTGTGGGTTTAAAGCTCATTTTGGGAAAAGCTTCAAAGGTTTTAACGCTGTTATTTTGCATTATTTTCAGATTTTATAAAACTAAATATTCTCTAATAACTCTCTTTGCATTATTTTCCAGATTTTAACACTGTTATTTTGCAGTAAAAAAAATGAAAAAGAAAAAAACTGAGAATGAAATGAAAAAAAAATCAAGAACGAACCTGTATTTGTGTTTGTCGAAGTGCAGAAAACGGGAAGGCGAGGCGATGGCCAAGAGAACGAAAGCAACCGAAAGTGCAGATCGCAGACAAGGAGAGCCGCGCAGGGAAGAGAGGAGGATGAGGAGAAACACGTTCGAGCGGAGTTGTTTGAGAATTGAGAGAATCTTTTGTTGCTATGATTAAAATACAACCCTAGGCTAAAACGACGTAGTTTTAGCAATGAATTCATTAAACCTCCTAAATCAAAACAATGTCGTTTTGATGGTTAAATAGTAGTAATAATAATAATATTCTGTTATTATTATTATTCTCAATATTTTTAAAGTTATTAATGATAATAAGAATAATAATATAATTAATTAATAGGCTACAATTATATTTCAACTTTATAGTAAATGTAATAATAAAATATTGTAAGGTATTGAGTTTAATATTTTTTTTATTTGAGAATATACTTAGTAGTAGGTTATAATTAATTATAATTGTTGTGATCCTTAATCTATATACACTAAACTTCTAAGTATAAATAGACTAATATATATGATGATACATATATAAAGTATAGATATATTAATATATATGATGATCTATACTATATAAAAGTGGGAATGATAGGAGAATAATGAAATTCTTGATAATGTCTTTAATGAAATTTAAAATGTTTTAAAATAACCTTATTGATGACCAATTAAATTTTATTTTAAATATCATGTTTAATAGATAATTAACATTAACTACATACCAATTAAATTTTATTTAAATATTATGCTTAGTAGATAATTAACATTAATTATATATTAATAAATATGTTTTTATTTTTTATTATTTTTATGTTATATAGGAATACTATACATGAAAATTAAATTTTTTTTTATTAACTATATATATTTTTAATTTTATTCAATTTAAGAATTAAATTAAATGTTAGAGCTAAATACATATTACATACTTTATGTATTTATTATATATATTATTTTACTCTCTTTAACCCAATAGATAATAAAATAAATTTATAATGTATAATCTACATACACGTGGGAATAGAGGAGAAAATTATAGAATTTTTTAAAATAGCTTTAGTTTAATTTAGAATTATTAATATATCATTTTAATTAATTTTTTATACATTTTAATTGGAGAAAATAAGCTCATTTATCTTTTTAAATATTCTTTTTAATTTTATTTTTAATGAAAAAAATATAAATCTATCTATCTATATATAAAAGTTGAAACAAAGAGAAATATTCAGGCTTTCTCTTTATTCAGTATTTTATTTTTCTTTTTCAGAAAATTTTTTAATTTTTTTTATTTTTCTATATTGTGATTGGATATTTTCTAAATTTAAAAATTAATAATAAAATTTTTTAAAGTGTTATATTCATATTAAAATTGTATTTGAAAACTGGATTTAATAAATTCAAAGATAATATAATTGCTTTTAAACTTTAATCATATCTATCAGAAACTATCTAGCTATATATGACTTCTTTGGTTTAGCTAATTTTCATCTATTTAAGATCTTGACTTTGAATTCTTTCATTCTATAATAATTCTTCCGACATAATTGAGCACCTATAGAAAGGATACCGCAAAGGAATCAATGATATCCTTGCAGGTTGCTCTTTTTTATTATAATTTTCTAATTTTGATGTAATTATTTTGTGTGAATTTTATGTTTGAGGATTTCTAACAAATTTAATCCTTTGTTGCCTATGATTTATTAAAGTCTAATGATAATATTTTTCATGCAAGCATATTTTGGATGACAGATGGTGTTACATGTGTAATGGTAATGTGTTGGGTGCGATAAGTAATTTTAATTTTTATTTTGATTGGCCTTAATTAATTTTTTATATCATGTTTTATTTAATTTATAATAAGAAGCAATGGATTTTTGTTTAAGGGAATAAATGAGGACTCATTTTGATTTCAACTTCGATAAAAAATCATTTAGAAATATCATTTTTGAGTAATGTTAACAAGCAAATTTTGAATTGGTTCTTATCTATACTCAAATTATGGACAATCATATTTCAATATTAAGCAATTTTTTTTGTTTTTGTTCCTTTAAAAGTTGTCAATGTTGTTATCGTTATTGGTGACCTTAAAAAATAGTGGAGACTTTACAACTGCTTTGAAAAATTAAAATTGATTCGTATTTATACGCATATCATAAAATCTACCTTCATCACTTATATATTCGTTGTTTTCTGTTGTTGTTATTGTAATTTTTGTTTTATTTCAAGTTATTCATGTTAATGGTGTTATACGTGTTAATGGTGAATAGTAAATCCCACAATTTACGGTGGGATTTATATTAATAGAGTTTTTAAAATATTTTTTTAAATATATATATTTATATTTATTTTAAAATTTGAAATAATTAATTAGATGTGAGTAAAGACAATTAATTTATTATTATTTTAAAATTTCACTAAAAACACTTACAGTTAGATTTCAATATAATTTATTAATACCTGCACCAAAAGTACGGAATTACAATTAATATAATTAGATAATTATGACTTTTTTTTAAAAACTATATTTACCTCCTTTAAAAGAATTATGTTTAACTATTAACAAAATTGTTATCCTTATAACTGTTAACAAAATTTTTAACCATGCCTAAGATGTATAACCATCATATTTTATCAATTAAAAAAATTTTTTGATTTAAAAATGATGCAGTCCACTATTATTTTAAATCTAAAATTTGAATTTGAATTTATAATATATCTAAATAGAATAAATGAAACATAAGAGTATCCAAAAATATATTTTGAATCTCAACTAATAATATCATTATTAATCAAACTTTTATTTAAAATATTTTTAATTATTTTTATTCAAAAATAAAAAATTGAATAAATTAATATCATAATTCAGTAATAATATTTTTTAAAAAATATATAAACTTCCATGCGCGAAGCGCAGAATAACGACTAGTATATATAAAATTGTGAAACAAAAAAAAAATTTATAAAGCTGATATGGAACTTCCATGTTTGAATATTATTTTTATCTTCTTTTTATAAATTTTTTAAATTTTTAATAATTTTTTAATTTTTTAATTTTTTTATCTATATATACCTATATCTAAAATTTAAAATTTAAAATAATTAAAATTTTAAAAATTTTGAATTATTGAATTTAAAACTTTAAAACTTTTGAAGTTTTGAATTTAGAACTTTAAAAACTTTTGAATTTTTGAAGTTTCAATATATCTATATATATACCTCTTTCAATGAATATTTCTCAAGATGGTCTTTTCTTATCTTTTATCATTTCTTTTAATTATTTTATTTTAATTTTATAAGTTTTATTTTTTTTCATGTATATGTTAATATTGTTTTTCAGATTTTGATTAGCAAAAAGATGACAAGTACAACTTCAATCCATATAGACTACCATATTTTTTTCTTTAACTACAGTAATGTTAGTATAATTTTTTAGTCTTTTTTTTTCTTTTTCATAATTTTTTAATTTTATAAAATAATTTGCATACAGAAAGAAATATATGCAGAAAAAAATAAATAAAGAGCAAAGATAAGAGCAAAAAAAAGACTGATATTAATTAAATTTTATTATTTTGATAACTTATTTTTTATTTCAGTATAATTAGTTTCATGATGTTCAGTATATATGTTATGAAGTTTTTTCAATTTGTTTGTGTAGCTTTATACTTATAAATAAAATGTTAGTTTTTATTTATTATTATTATTATTATTATTATACTCTTTTTTTTATTTATTTTGCTTCCTAGATCGGAGGTTAAAAGAAATCTAGACATTAAATTTATTAAACAGATTTAAAATAACAAAGGGAGTTAATAAGATAATATATGCTAAATAAAAAAAAAATACATTTAATAAATTAAAAAGATGAGATACTTAATATTCTTATCATTTAAATTTAATTTTATTATCTAAATATTAAAAAATTATATATAATGATCATATTTTCAAATTAACATTCATTTACGATAATTATTTATATCTATATTCAATTTTGAAACTTTTTATTAAATCATTATAGATATTTTTTTAAATTTAAAAATGAGTGCTTATTTAAAATAATTATCTATGTTTACATTTGATTTTTTTTTTGAGTTTTAGATTTGACTATTTAATTTTTTTTCATCTATTTACAATATTTTTATATTTTTATATCTATATGTTTTTATTATTATGTTTTTACTTATTTGCAAAAATTCTATATTTATCTATATATAACGTGGTTACTCTATTTTTTATATAAATTTATATCTTATAGGTCATAAAGGTTTGAATTTATTATTATTTTCATTTTTAATTTTTCTATATTAAAATAAAAAAAAGAGAAAATTTAACAGCTCTATTTTTATTGAATATTTTATTCTTTTATTTTTGAAACTTTTAAAATTTTATTTAATTTGTCTATGATTTAATTAAATATATTTTTTAAATAGATATAAAGATAATTAAACCTTTAAAAATTTTAATAAATTTTCAAATATTTTTTATATATGACTTTGTAATTTTTAAATTTAATATCATTTATATCTTTTTTAAACTTAATAGAGTACATTGCATTATCAATATTGTTGTTTATCACTTTACATATTGATTTTCATATCGAATTAAAAATTTTAAGTAATTTATTTTTAGATTTTGTACAAAAATATGATCCAAAATATTACATGCTATTGAAAAAATATCAGCTTAACTTCATTCAATGAAAATAATTTATATCTTATATTGTGTCTATGCAAAATAAATATTGATTAATTAGATAATGTTATAGTATCGCCAAATTATATAATATTTTGTAATATGATAAATGCAAATTTGTAAATTTTATATAATTAATTAATAATAAAATTATATATTTTTTTTATTAACTAGAAAAACAGAAACATCATTTTCTTTTCAAATAAATATTATAGCATAAGACACGTTATAAAATTTTATTGCATTCATAAAGTGTAGTATTAATTAATCATTATATTTATTTTAATCTAAATAAAAATTTATATTTTAATATTATATAAATAATAAAATTAAATGAGTATATAATGGGTAAAGTCAACGTGCAATGCACGTCATAAAAGAACTAGTACTAATAAAATACAAGCATACTAATATATATATATGTGTGTGTGATGATACTAATAAGGTACAAATATAATAATATATATAATGATACTAAGTAAAAGTATACTAATACATATGATGATATTAAGTATAAGTATACCAAGATTTAATTGTAATTATATTTATAAGTTCATTTATGATATTTTATATGAGTTATATTTTAATTTACTAAAAGTCAATATGGATTTTATATCCCACATGAGTCATATTGTAAATTAAGATTCAGTTAAAAAAAATTAAATTAAGATATAATTATAATTATTATTAGATGTTTATTAGTGATATTGATGAGTCGCTTTAAAAATATTTAATTATAAATATTATTAGCATTATGTTCAATTAATAACTTTATATTTTTAATAAATTTCATAATTATCAAACTATAAAACATTCAATTAAATTACTAAGATATGAATACTATATATATAATTTTATTTAATATATTTTATAAAAAATTAAATTTATTTTATTAAGATATTATAATTTAATTTAAATTATTATAGAGGCAGGATATATATACATAGTGCAAATATTTTAGACCAGAATAGGAGGTGGTGTGGTGGTCAATTTGCATGAAAGATATTAGTAATGGGTACCCATTATCCGCTTAGCTGAACCTGAATCCAATCCGAACCCACGTCGAGTATTAAAATCAATATCTAAATCCGTCCCAACTCCGTTTATATACTACCCGAATACGCCAAAAGTCGGGTCGGGTTAAATTGTCATTCCTAGGCGCAATTGAAGGCTGAAGAGAGAAGAGTAAAAAAGATTTAGTTCAAATAGTTGAAGCCTTTTCCTCCCTATCAATACGTAGAGTTTTTTGTAACCGTTCTATAAACCAAAAAATCTAACCAAATAATCGAAAATTTTTAATTCAGTGCGATTTTTCAGTTTTTCCGAATTATGCTCACCCCTAATCACAACTTGATGATTTATTTCAGAGAAAGGGGAAAATAAAAACCCCTCAAAATCTAATCAATAGTATACATATAACAACACCTAGAAGCAAGAGAAATAAGAAATCATCACTCATGCAATAATTGATGTCACATATATGTTCCAATACTAAGTAACTTCTTTCCACACAAATAGAAATTTTATCATCCTAATTACTATCTGCATTTCTTGAAAAACCTTAATTTTGTAGTAACCATTAAAAAAGAGTAAAACAAAGAAAATATTATCTATAGATATCAAATGCGTATGACCTAAAATTATGGATTTATTCCAAAATTAAAGGAGAAGGGAGAAGAAGCCCAAGGATGAAGAATAGATAAAAGTACAAAGAGACGAGAAAGCAAATATATTATTTTGAGTTGAAGATGGTGAATCTGTGTAGTCTTGATAGAGAATCAACGGATCAAGAATGAGAACAACTAGGACTTGGTCACTAACGGTAAGAGAGACACTACAATTGGTGAAGTTGAGGAAGACAGTTTAAGATTTGTGATTTGTGATCAACAGTGAGATTCAACAAACAAAGAGAGTGAAAGACAAAGTGAATAAAGCTACTGAGATAGTGACTGTTTGTAAGTGACTGTTTGTAATATTAAAAATTAATTGCAAGTATAACTACTTATATTTTTATAAATTTTCACATTTTATTTTTGGTAATGAAATAAAATAGTTTAGTTTCCATTTAATTATGTCCTTAAGACGAAAATATTTCTCTTTGGGTTGATTTTTATTTTATTTAAAATAAACGATTTCAAATTTTATGTTTCAAATAGTTTTATGAAATCTAATTACACCTAAAAATATTTCTACACATGTTAAGATCATTTTTTTTAATTTATTATTTTTTTCATTCTGTGTTTACTGCTTACTTTCATTATAATCTACCAAACATGATTTTAGCATATTGTCTTACATTTAGATATAATCATAATGTGCAAAAATGTATGATCTCCACCAAGTTAGAATAATGCAATTGTGTGAAAAATGCACACCTCAATATATTGCTTCCTAACCAAGATTTTGGCTGACTGGAAACCACACGTTTTTTTACCAAGCATATGAAAAGATGTATAACGTTAATCTTTTAAAACAGAGTCCTAAATTCAAACCATAAATTAGTCATTACAGGCAAATAAGTTTTTATGTGCATATACATACAAATGGCTCAGTAAAACTATAATTACAACTGAAAAGTTGATTAATTTGGTTTAGTTAGCAATTGATAAAATCACACCTTTAAAGTATTCTTCATACAATATAAAGCAATCACTATTTTTAAATGCCTTCCTATAAGTAGAGAAGAGAATATTCGACTTACCAATCATTAATAATCTTCTTCGCAGGCGGCATTTCGACTGTAGTTGCTCAATAATATCCTAAACAAGAGCTAAGAATAGATTCACAGCATAGATTTTAGAAGAGTCATGCATTCATGGTGTATTCTGGAGAGGGATCGAATTTGGGGAAATTTCGAGAGCGTAAATTAGGTTTAGGGACTTAAAGAGTGGATCGTGTTCACAAGGGAGACACTAAGTGAGTTCTCTAACTATGGTCTAAATGGTGCATTTTTAGTCTTGACTCAAGTTGGATTAGTTTTAACTTGCGTTAGACGTGGATCCCACCATTTTATTATATATGTGAATCATGTAGTTTAAATCAAGTCATCTTTACGTATATATCTCAAATTTAAATTTGGAAAAAACATAATAAAAATTTTTAATGATTGGTAAGTTGAATATTCTCTTTTCTACTTACAGAAAGCCATTGAAAAATAGTGATTGCTTTATATTGTATGAAGAATACTTTCAAGGGGTGATTTTATCAGCTTCTAAATTGCTAACTAAACCAAATAATACAATCTCCAGCAAGGCTGCGCCTTACAAACCCAAACCCAACTCTTCAAAATGCTATTCCTAAATTCCCTTCATCATCCTCCCAATAACTACCTGTTGGTGTGGGTCCCATACAAGTGGGCAACCCACGTTTTTTTTTTCTTTTCTCCTTTCCTTTCTTTTCTTCTTTGGCCAGCCAACCACCTCGCCTAATTTGTTGAACGCTTTCATTTCTTTTGTCTATAAATAGATGTGAGTTGTAAGAGCAAAATACATAGAGAGAAGAAACGCAAAACAAAAGAAAGCACAAAGAGAGTTTTAATAGGAGAGTGACAAAATAGTGAGAAAATTATTTTTGAGTGTTTTGAAAAACACCGTGGGTGCCACTATTTGTATTAATCTCTTTGTAAGCCTACTATTTTTTTTATAATGGAAGAATTATTCGGAGTTTGTCCCGTGGACATAGCCCTAAAATTGTTAAGGGTGAACCACGTAAATTTCTATGTGTCTCATTTTATTATTTTCATTGTTGTGATTATTCTCTTAATTTTATTGCAGGACCTAATAAGTGGTATCAAAGCCCAATTTCGGCAAATTCAAGTATTTTAGTCAAGAATTTTTCTAAATATGCACTGTGGTTACAGCGTAGTCTGACCTTTCACATCAGAAATGAATTTTTCTTGAACTGCTACTTGATTTAAAGTCCAGTTAGTCAGAGATCAGTACTGAATCCATGGATATATTTTAAAAATAAATATACTATGACGAAGAGAAAATTACAATGAATCTTTTGGTGCAGTTCGTTCGAAAAGCAGTTGTAGAAACACTAAAGTGATAGATAGTAAAATAGTAACTTAAAAGTTTACGTGAATAGTTACTATTGAAACTACTGTTGCATAGTCCATCACTATTAAACCCAGTGCTATTCACTACAACTATTCACGTATATGGTTACTATTCATGCATACTATTACTATTCACTATCATTGTTCACATATACAGTTACTATTCATCAAATCTCATAAATAAATTATGGATGACAAATTGACAGGCAGTATGGTTAAACTCACTTTATCAAATTATCCAATATGGACGATGTTAATGGAAGACCTTCTCTATTGTAAAGATCTGTTTGAGATAATTGAATTGAAGGGAGTAAAGCCAATAGAAAAACTTAATAATGAATGAAAGAAAATTGATAGAAAGGCTGTTAGAATAATCAGACAGTGAATTGACTTGAGTGTTATTCACCATGTTGCTCAGTAAATGGAAGCCTATTCATTATGGAAAAAGCTCGAGAACTAATGTGAATGGAAGAACGCACAGAACAAAGCCTTTACGATAAGAAGGCTTGTGAATTTGAAGTATAGAGAAGGAATACATGCTCCTAAACACTTGAATAAATTTCAAAAAATTTTAAACCAGCTAGCTACTGTGAATTTAATGCTAGATGATGAGGTGCAAGCATTACTTCTGTTGAGTTCCTTACCAGATACCTAGAAAACTTTAGTTGTGTCACTCAGCAACTCAGCTCCTGAAGGAAGCTAACCTTAAATACAATTAAGGACAACATTCTAAATGGAGAAGCAAGCGTAAGGAACAAGGATCAAGTAGCCATTCAGAAGCATTTGTTGCAGTCACAAAAGGAAGGGGGAGGAATAAAACCGGATATCCTCAAAATCCAAATAGGAGTGACAAGTTAAGGGGGAGATCCAACTGAAGAAAAGGTATTACGTGCTACCATTGTGGCAAGCCTAGTCATATGCAAAGATATTGCAAGAAATGGAAGAAGGATTAAGCAAAGGAGAAAAATGAGGAGAATGAAGAAATAGAGTCAACTTTAATTGCAATTGATGGTGACGTATGTGTTTCTCATAATGATACTAATGAGACTTCCACCAGTCAAAATTCCATCTGGGTGCTTGATTTAGCATGTTCATACCATATTGCTTCCAAGAAGGAGTAGCCTCTCTCACTCTTGGAAATTTCGATCATGTCAAAATGTTAAATAATACTCTTGCTGAACATCGTGGTATTGGGAGGGTATGTATCAAAACCAATGTTGGCCATGAACTTTGGTTGGAAGATGTGAGATACACTCTTGAAGCACGTTTTAACCTAATCTCTGTTCATCTGCTTGATGATTTGGGTTATTAGAATTCTTTTGCCAATGGTATGTGGAGGCTTTCAAGAGGCAATTTGATATTTGCCAAAGGAAAGAAGCATAATACTCTTTATCATACCCAAGCCAAGATTTGTATAGGGATTATGAATGCAGCTAAAGGTTCCTCCATAGAGTTGTGGCACAAACGACTTGGTCATTTGAGTGAGAAGGGACTTGAGACTCTCTCCAAAAAGAAGATCTTACCCTTGACAGGTACACCACTGAAGACCTGCACTGATTGTTTGTCTGGCAAACAACATAGAGTTTCATTTCAGAGATCCCTTTCTCCATTTAGAAAACCCGATATTTTAGAGTTGGTATATACCGATGTTTACTTTATGATTGATAAGTCTATTGGTGGTTGCGCATATTATGTTACTTTCATTGATGATCACTCTAAAAAGGTGTGGGCCTTTCCCATAAAATCAAAGGATTAGGGGTTAGATATGTTCAAATATTTTCATACCAGCACCGAAAGAGAAACGGGAAGAAAGTTAAAGTGTGTCAGATCTGACAATGGTGGTGAGTACAGAGGACCATTTGAAAAATATTATAAGGAACATGGCATCAGACTTGAGAAGATAGTTCCTAAAACTCCACAGTAAAATGGGATTGATAGGAGAATGAATAGAACTATTTGTGAAAGGATTCAATGTATGCTCTCTTATGCTAAACTTACTAAAAGCTTTTGGGGTGAAGTAATGAGGACTGCAGTTTACTTGATTAAGCTTTCTCTTTTAGCTTCTCTTAATGGAGATGTACCAGAAAAGAGATGGACATGGAAAGATGTTTTGTATGATCATCTTAGGGTGTTTGGATGTAGGGCCTTTGTTCACATTCCTAAAGATGAAAGATTCAAGCTTGATTCCAAGTCAAAGCAGTATATCTTCATGGGTTATAGGTACACAAAATTTGGATATAGGCTGTGGGATCCAGTTGAAAAGAAGATTGTAAGAAGCAGAGATGTAGCGTTTTTAGAATACCAAACTATTGAAGACTTTGAGAAAAATGAGAAGCCAAAGTCTGTCAATGAGTTTCCTATCGATCTTGAGGAAGAACCTACAGTACCACAAGGTGATAGAGGAGATGAGTAAGAAAATAATGGTGAAACTGTACAGAATGATGCAGAGCCAGCCATTATAGAATAACCACCTTAGTTGAGAAGATCTATAAGAGGCAGAATACCTTCCTAGTGATACTCTTTAGATGAGTATGTGTTGTTGACTGATGGGGGAGAACCAAAAGACTATGTAGAAGCCATGAAATCTAGTCACAAGGAAGAATGGTTGAAAGCCATGCAAGATGAGATGAAATCCTTACATGAGAACCATATGTATGAATTGGTGAAACTGCCTAAGGGTAAGAAAGCATTGAAGAACAAATGGGTGTTCAGATTGAAGACTGAACAAAATAGCTCAGCCAAGGTACAAGGCAAGATTGGTTGTGAAGCGATTTGGTTAGAAGAGAGGAGTTGATTTTGAAGAAATTTTCTCGCCAGTGGTTAAGATGTCTTTTATCCGAGTTGTGCTTGGTTTGACAGCCAATATGAATTTGGAGATTGAACAACTTGATGTGAATATTGCTTTCCTCCATGGTGACTTAGAGGAGGAAATTTATATGGAGCAACCAGAAGGATTTCAAGTCAAAGGCAAAGGGCACTTGGTGTGCAGATTGAAGAAGAGCTTGTATGGTCTCAAACAAGCTCCTAGGCAATGGTATAAGAAGTTTGAGTCTTTCATGGTGAACTACGGGTATGACAAAACTACTTCTGATCATTGTGTATTTGTGAAAAAGCTTACAGATGGCAACTTTATTATTCTCTTATTGTATGTGGATGATATGTTAATTGTGGATCAAGATAATAAGAAAATTGATAGCTTGAAAAATGAGCTCGACAAGTCCTTTGCAATGAAGGATTTAGGACCTGCAAAACAGATTCTCGAAATTAAGATCTCTTGAGATAAAAAGAATAGAAAGTTGTGGTTGTCTTAAAAGAAGTACATTGAGAAAGTGCTCAATAGGTTTAACATGGGCAATGCAAAGCTAGTTTGCTTTCCATTTGCAGGTCACTTTAAGTTAAGTTCCACTTAGTGTCCTTCAAGTGAGAAAGATAAAGAAGAGATGAAGAAAGTGCCTTATGCATCCACAGTTGGTAGCTTGATGTATGCCATGGTATGCACAAGGCCAGATATTGCTCATGTTTTTGGTGTAGTTAGTCGATTTCTCTCAAATCCAGGTAAAGAACACTAGAATGCAGTAAAATGGATTCTTAGGTGTCTCAAAGGCACTACTAAAGTATGTTTATGCTTTGGTGGTGCTAAACCTGTATTGGATGGATACACGGATGCATATATGGCTAGTGACGTGGATTCTAGAAAATGCACTTCCGGATACTTGATGACTTTTGCAGGAGTAGTAATGTCTTAGCAATCAAAGTTACAAAAATGTGTTGCGTTATCTTCCACTAAGGCTGAGTATATTGCTATTACAGAAGCCAGCAAGGAGCTCCTGTGGATGAAGAAATTCCTACAGGAATTGGGCCTTGAACAAGAGAAGTATATGTTATTCTGTGACAGTCGGAGCGCTATTCATCTTCGTAAGAACTCGACTTTTCATTCCAAGTCAAAGCACATTGATGTGAGGTATTACTGGATTCGAGATGCGCTAGAGATGAAATCATTTCGGCTTGAAAAAGTACACATTGATGATAATGGCTCTGATATGATAACTAAAGCCTTACCTACGGAGAAGCTTGTTGCTCACAGGGAGATAGTAGGCATGGCAAACCTACCCACTTGAATGTGAGGGGGAGATTTGCTGGTGTGGATCCCATACAAGTGGGCAGCCTACGTTTTTTTTTTCTTTCCTTTCTTTTCTTGTTTGGCCGGCCAACCACCTCACCTAATTTTTTCAACGCTTTCATTTCTTTTGCCTATAAATAGATGTGAGTTGTAAGAGCAAAATACACAGAGAGAAGAAGCGCAAAACAAAAGAAAATACAGAGAGAGTTTTAGAAAGGGTTTCCTAAAATAGGGGAATGAAAAAATAGGGAGTAAATTATTTTGGAGTGTTCTGAGAAACACTGTGATTGCCACTATTTGTATGAATTTTTTTGGAAGCTTGCTATTTTTTTATAGTGGAAGAATTATTTAGAGTTTGTCCCGTAGACGTAGCCTTAAACTTGTTAAGGGTGAACTACATAAATTTCTGTGTGTCTCATTTTATTATTTTCACTGCTGTGATTATTCTCTTAATTTTATTGTGGGACCTAACACTACCAACCCCCCCAGCAGCAGCAACTACAGCAACACCCCTCAAATCCAGCCACCATATCCACATCCTTAACTCCGCTCTCTCTCCTCCCTCCTCTTCATAGAGCCTAATCTCTTCTTTTTCAAATGGCTTCCTTAGCCTCCAAATTCTTTAAAGTCTCTCCCAACTGGGCCTTTTGGCTCTCTCTGCCTTTCGTGGATCACTACCTACATTCCTCTCCTCCCAAACCCAATCAATGGCTCCACCTCCCCTAGAATCTACTCCTACCTCCACCAAGGAAGTTCTTTCTCTTTTCACTTCTCTCCAGACCTAACTTTTTAAGGCAGTGGCTGAGCTCTAGGAAATCCTTGACCTTCAAGATGCCAACCAAAGGCTTGCACAGGAAATCAAGTCAAAAGATTCTGCACTTCTTAACTTTGCGAATAAGCTCAAAGAAGTTGAAAGGGTACTTGATATGCTTGTTGATGATTATTCTGATTTATCGCTGCCCTAAAAGAGCAAAATCAAAATTATCAACGGATGTTCTTGAGGATAATGATGTGAGCAATACCATTGTTGCCTCTCAGCTTGAGTTGTCTGATATTTTGTCTTATGCTCACCGGATAAGCTACACCACCTTTGCACCACCGGAATATGGTGCTGGGCAGGTTCCACTTCGTGGTGCACTCCCTCCTGCTCCTCAAGAAGAGCAAATGAGAGCTTCTTAGTTGTACGCTTTTGTTGACCTTGATGTGGGGCTACCTAAAAGGATTGAAACCAAGGAGAAAACCATTGAGGCAATTATTGAGCTTCCCCACCAGCACAACCATCGGAGACTAACCCATTTGCCAATTTTCCAGCCATTCAGGGCTTGCTGCCCCCCAACATCACAGTTCTATCTGGTTGGAAACCTGGGATGCCAATGAAGTTTCCAACAAATTTACCCCCACCACCACCAAGGTGGAAGCCTGGAGACCCATTGCCTCCATTGTAGTCTCTTCCTCTGCCTAGGACGGTGGAACAACAATTGCAGCTAGTTGCTCCTTAGGGATTGCATAAGCCATCTGAGACAATACAAGTTCGGCACGTTCATATTGATATTCTTGATCAGGATGATGATAGTAGTGATTATAGTAGTGAGGAGGAGAGCTCAGATGATGAAGACTAAGAGGCTGATGATAAATATTTGTCGATAGTACCTGATGTCCCTATTGAGCGTACTTATGCCTTGCGATTTAATATACTAAAAAAATGGTTAATTCTCATTTTGTGGCCTTTGAGTTTATTGTTGCTGTCAATGATTAAATGTGAAAAGTTAATGTGTTTGCTTGGTTCTACAAACATGCTTGCAATTTGGATAGTACTTTACACTATACTTTTTTAGAAAATATATATTGAAAAAAATAAATGGGAATAGTTTAGTCAATAATATTTAAGATGAAGAGACAGTTTAATCAATATAAATATTAGTGGGTTAATATGTGGAATTCATTTGTAAATTTCAACAATTTAATAGAATTTGAACTAAACTAATTCAATTCCATAGAATTCAATTTATAGAATTTAAATTCATATTTTTTTTCTTTCAAACACAAATTTTGAATTTATAAATGAATTTTATAAAATTCATTTATTGCAAATGGGTTCTATATGAAGAAAAAAAGAAATTATTTTTCATTAGAAGTTAGTTGAGCAAAGAAAATCAGATGGTGCAACAATTGGATGGATCTGCAGAGTGTAGGGACCACTGATTATGAGAGGTCTTTAACTTATAATTAATTAGTATAACCCACGATACCAGATTCTGAAAGGTTCCTTTATTATTATTTTTTTAATTTTATTTCTTTATTATTATTTTTTTAATTTTATTATCTTTTTCGCTATGATAGTAATAATAATTAAAAACAAAAACACAGAATAGAGAACGAACACTGAAAATAAAACGCAGCCAATGAAAAGAAGAAAAAAGAACACTAGAAAACAAAAATGGTATACGTCATGAATTCATTAGCATGTGTGATGATGGTGGTGTATTCATGTCAAATGCGAAGCACACAATGAGAGAAGAGAGAGAAAGTCTATTTTCATTTTTAAAGCTTAACTTTCTTTTTTAATTTTCTAGGTGGCCTATGGACTTTACTTCTTGCTGGTAGACCCCCGCCTTTCTTGACCTCTATTTTTCTTTTTCTTGATATAAATGAATTTCTTATAATCCTTCTTTTTGCTGCTCAATGTCTCTTTACTTTCTAAATCCAGTGTTAGATTAGATACTATCAGTGAAAATATAGTCAACCAAGAGAAGTTAAATTCGGGTTACTTGCATTTCTCTTTCTTACTTTGGTGCTAGAGAGAGAAAGAGAAGAGAAGGAGAAATGGGTATTGTTCCAGATGAGGCAATCAATCAGTTCAAAGAATTGATGGATCAAGGTTGATTTGATCTCTATTTATTTGTTTATGTTCATGAAAAATTGCTTTAATTAACTATTTTTCACTTTTTCTTTTTGGTTTGTTCTTTTCTGGTTTATTTTCTGAAATGTGATGGTAGTTGATGAGCCACTAAAGAGGACGTATCAGGTATGCATTTTCCTTTCCATGTTCGTTTTTACTCTATTTCATTATTGCTATTTTTATGTTTATTTTTCTCAATTTGGGTCAGAAGTTTTCGAGTGTATTTAGAGGTCAGTGGGTAATTAGGTGATTCTGTTGTTATGTGTTGCGTACTATGATGCTGATCCAGCTACCCTTAGTGCTTTTTCCTTATATATATAACTGGAATTTTTGTTAGCTAAGAATGGCATTGGAATCTTGACTGTTATCAATTACAAAATTGGTTCGAACCAAAATGATAAACGAAAGAGAAATTTGAGGTAGAACTCTGGTAAGGATTAAAATGGGCTTTTTTCTGGGCGTGTATGAGTTGCGTCGCTTTAACTATTGGTTTATTTAATCTTGGATTGACTGGATTCTTTGATCTGAGTCTTCTTCTCAAGTTCAACAATCCACTCGGGATTGGGTGTAGTAAATGATTCTGTCTTCAAGGCTGTTTAGCGGAGACTCTCTCTGGGGGCTCTCTGGATTCAAACTAAACAATAACTAAGCCTTGATCCTAAACTTGTTGGGATCGGCTATGTGAATCATTTTTGTTCTGTTCAAAGCTATATCCTCACTAATGTCTAGAAACAGTAGATCTTTTAAAACAACTACTCTCCAAGTGGTTTTAAGTTTAGCTCTGCCTGTTTTACACCCTCGATCATTAACTTAGAAAACTTATGCACTGGATCACACGTGGGTCTATGCAGGACATGATAACCATATCAGACGTCCTTCCCTCATGTTATTCCCAACTTGTGCTGCCTGTCTTTGCACTTTTTTAGTCATTTTTAATCTTGTCAAATGTTGTGTGATCAAACATCCATCTTAACATCCTTATCACTGTAACATTCATCTCTTGAACATAGAAAAATAGAAAATAATCCTATTGATAGAAGTCTAAAAAGTAAAATAAGTCAGTCTTATGATCACTACTTGGGTTCCAATAAGTTTAGACCTGAATTGTTCCATTTGACTACTGATTTGGCCTTTCTTAACCAATAATCCAGCAAGCTAGATGGATTGACCTTTGATGACCATTTTTGCTTTGAACTTTGAGTAGTGAATGGTAGAGGAGGCTTTTCATTATCGTATTTGAAACATGGTACTAAGAGACTGGGAAATTAAGAAGAATGCTCCCACATAGATCTGTTAATATTTATTTTCCACTAGCCCAGCAACATTTCTCTGGTCATTTCGTATTACTTGAACCTAATCCTTCTATTGTTGTCTCTTTGCTACTTTGTGATAAGACATCTCTTTAGTTACCAGTTAATTCGAATATCTTAAATTGGTAGAATGAAATGGCATGCTAAGACTTTGTGCGTCTCCTTCCTGTACTAAAAGTTTATTGTCACTTGTATTTTGGCATGTGGCTATCATTTCAATGGTGTTATATTAGAAGCATAATGCTGGATGATTAACAAACTGAATGTGTGGTGGGGGACCATCTACAGAACAAGGTTGTAGTTCTTGTCAATAATTGACAATTTGACATAGTGAATGTAGTTCTGCTCACTGTTTCACAAGGCAAAAGCTTCAGCAGTATTGTGTAGGGTTGTACACGGTTCAAGATGGAGGACCTATGCTAAATCAGATTAAAGTGGTAATTTTGAAGAATTGAGGAACCAAACCAATATTAATGCTAATAAAACCAACTAGTGTGTATTGGTTTGTTTGGATATCTATCCATCAAGTTAATTTGAATCAAGAAAATGTTGCTTACACACTTCTTAAGCCACAGAACAAGCTTGAAAATGCTATATTTATAGTTAATGAGTTAAGCTATTTGGGTAGATTGAACTCGAAGAAGATAATCTTTTGCTAAGTAGATTACATGGTTAGAGAATAAATAGAAAGTAAACACTCCTAACAGCAATGGGGAAAAAATAAAAAAGAACACCAAGATAATCAAGAGAAGAAGACTAAACATAGGAAAAAAAACAACAAATAATTTGAGAAAATTCACCGGAAACACATTGTGTGTGTGGGAGTGTCTGTTGACCCTAAATAGATGAAGTACTTATCTGTATCTAAAAGTTTCTATTTTCTGTATTTGAAACATATAATTGATATGTAGTTTAGAATTCATTTTGCTTTGGGTTATAGTTAGTGGTCAAGATATCAATACTCAAACCTAACTGATTTTTTTATTTGGCTATCATTTTAAACCAAGATTAGTCTGATAAGTTCGTAGCCTGTAAATTTTGATACAATTGTGTTGGATTAGACTCTTTCTATACAACTCTAGTATTATGCAATTGTTAGATACCCTTGCTTCCAATAACCAATTTCTGAATTCTTGAACAAAATGAGTTTAAGATGATGTGTATTAGGGGAGTGAAATAACTGGAATGGTCTGGACTTCTGTTGCTTCAAAGTTACAACCTGCTAGATGTGAGAGAATAAAGCATTACGTTTTCCTTTTTTAAAAACTTTCCATGTTATTATTAAATTTACATGAAGTAAAGTTGCCTTTGTGTAGCTTTTAATGTGCGTTCTCCTCCCGTTATAATCTCTCCTTACATCATAAATAGTTTGTTTCTGTGGTATGAACCCTTGACCTCAAGCTACAATTAAACAACTTCACATTTCTGTCTTTCTTCCTGTTGTGGAGCTTTCATTAAATATTCTGGAAAATTGTGAGATAATTTACTAACTGGTGTGAATTTGGATTCTGAACACACATGCGCATAAGAATCCATGACTTGTAACTGAAGAAATTAGATTTAAAATAAATTTTAAGACAATAGGTAAAGGATAAAAAAACTAAAGTGGAATCCTCATATATTGAAGAATACTTCAAAAGATTTGTCCAAATTGATTTTGTTGCTTGTAGGCTATCGGGGAAAAAAGAGGTAAAATAGAAGAGTTTTGGGAGAAGGAAGGGACTTACTCAAAAGAAAAAAAAAAAATTTCTCTTCTAGCTAATTAAGTTGTGTCCTCCCTTAACTTCATATGCATATTTTTTTCTGAATATCACACCAAAATTTGTCTTTTTTTTTTATTGGAATGCCTTTTTGATCATCTTTTTTACTAAAACATGAATTCTGGCTTTTCAAATGTCTTTTTGATCTCTTTTGACTGCTTTTGGTCTTTCCACGGAAAACTTTTACATAATTTGGTATTTGATTTTGGAATCTTTTGATATTTTAGAGAATTCTAAAACAATCATCTTCCTTTAGATTAAGCATAGATATTTTTGTTAACCTTTGAGTTTTCTTCGTTATTATCATCTAGATAAGGAGAATCTCCTTTACTTTTCATGCACTCATTCTTCTGGTTAGCTTCAATTAGATTGGCACTTGAAATGAATAAGTTTGCTAGCGAAATTTTTTATCTCCCTAAGATCTTAGACATGCCAAATATTTGAATATTACTATTTGTTTCAGTGAATAACGAGAGGCCTTTGGGCCACCCATTAATAGAACCGATTCTTCAAGGGGACCAAATTTCTGATGAAAATGACAGTCTTTCAATATGAAATCCATTTCTCAATTTTTTCCCATTTTTCAATAGATTCAATTAATAATGGTTAACTACCTGGGACTTTATATGTGAACTATGAAAACTCAGTATCAATTCTAAAATGGTCTAGATTATTTCTCAGAAGCTATCCGTTATATCTTTTAGCAAGAAATACGAATCAAAATGGTGACCTAAGTTTAATTATGAAGGTGCTTTTTTCATAATGTAACAATATGGTCCTCCAAAAACCCAAATGCAAATTCACAGTGGTATCAGTGTAATATTTCAAGTAAACAAAATATGCAAAAACAAATGGGATTCTCATGCATTTCGATGTCGTTAAGCATAACAAAAAAGTTAGCAACACCAATTATGCTCAAGCCTGATAAATCTTGATTGTTTTGATTCTTTGAAGGTAGTTACTGTTAAGTTTTTCTAAGTCAAATTAGCGGGTGAATGCAAAAGATTTACTGGTTAGAAAACCAAATGTAGTTGAATGAAACCAAAATGCTTCTGGAAAGCAATACTTTATGCTATGCCAAGAAGGTAGTAATAAACACCAACAATTTCAAGGCAACAAAGAATAATATGACGAGGCAAAGCAAAAAAGTTTTAATAGATACTCTTCTCAATACTCCACCAGGAGTACAAGGCTGGAAATCATCCTCGAGGGTACATTGAAGATTTTGCAGTGGCCCCTGCTGGTAATTCTTTGAGTGGCACTGACACGATGACCACCCGGCTGTCCACATATAGAGAGAATGCTGATTTTTTGTGCATTATCATATTTTACTTTGGATATAATGGACTCCCATTGGGAAATCTTTTTTGTTTTGTTGATTTTGTTGGGAGAATCTATGTTAGGTTGTTAGGTTGTTGATTATGTGTTGGCTAAGTTATTGAATCTTTAATTGCAGAATGTACATCAAGGATGTCAAACTGAAACTTTAATGCGTTTCCTAAAAGCTAGAGAATGGAATGTTGCTAAAGCCCATAAAATGGTTTGTAGTTTCCATTTCAGTTGAAATGCTTTGTGAGTGATGAAAATAATTCAATCACCATTCCTGATTTTGAATTTGTATGATGCTTTAGCTAGTTGATTGTTTGCATTGGAGGATACAAAATGAGATTGACAATATATTATCGGTAAGTTATTGTGCCCAGGTACTTCATATACATTTAGTTCTTTATTTTTTCTGAAGATGTATTCCTGGTAATCTGTTATGATATTGTGTTTTAGTTTATGGTTGGACTTCCGTACGATTTTCTTTCTCGTCTTCATATGGTGGATAAAATACAATAAAAAAACTGATTTGCTGAATTGAACTGAGGTTAATTAGTAAAAATGGATCAAAATGGTAAAAGGTACGGTAAATTGTTTGGACAAAATTCAGTAAACAGCAACGGTTCAATAAGACAAAAGGTGTCGTCTTAAGTTTTTAAAAGCCAACCCTAGGATAGGAACGATTTGGTAAATCAGCCGGTAATTGTTTAATCAGTCGGTAAATGGTAAAAATCCATTGGTACATCAATAATTCAGTAAACATGTAAGTCAGTTAGTGAACAATAAATACTCAATCGGTAAATTGATTAATACAAATTTGGTAAACAGTTAATTATACCGATTGAATGTCCACTACTAATTTTCTTGTAAACTAATGTCACTACTAATTTTCTTGTAAACTAATGTGGTATCAAAAGTTACATTGACAATAGCCTGCAAGTAAATAAATTTTTACTCAAAAATTGTTAATGTCTGCATTAGACCCAAAAATCTTTTGTTGTTTCTGTTGTCTTTGGTTCATCCTCCAATCTTCCTATCATCTGCTGTTATTGTATCATTAACTTTTTGCATGACCAAATGAGCTATTGAAACTAGAAAATGGACAACAGTATTGTGAAGCTTGTTGATAGGTGTACCTTGAATTATTTTAGTGAGTTTTTGCTGTTGTTATTGATTGAACTTTGTTATTACATTTTGCAAAAGGGATGACAACTTGTTTTGTCCAAAATGTTTATTTGCATGTATATCTATCACAAGTTTTTTTGAAAAGAAATTCAATCTGGTATATGTTTGTGAAAGAATCAAATGAATGAGAAAGATAAAAGAAATTTGAGCTGCTAATGACAAGAGAGAATAGGATAAAATTATTAGGGAGTTGAACAGGCCTGTTTTGGGGATAGAGGGACTTGAAACCTCATGATTTTAAAGTTGATGGAATTTTCCTGTTTTCCAGAAGGAATAAATTTTAATTATATTTTTGCAAACAGAGCACCTCGTATAAACACGACCATAAGCACTTGTACATAATATAATATCAATCAAAATCATTGTATCTCCTGTCTTACTTGCACAGTAGATTAGACACAATAAAGTTGACCTTTTTTATTATTTCAAGTTCTTTTGGGACTCTGGCTGGTTTCTTACCAATCTGGCTAAAGCTTTTAATTATTATATGGTTAATAAATTAGTAACTTTTTTTTATCTAATGTGCTATTTCTTTTTACAGAAACCTATCATTCCAACTGATTTATATAGAGCAGTGCGTGATTCACAGCTTATAGGAATGTCAGGTTACTCAAGAGAGGTGTGCTCTTTCTATCTTTAAGTTCCCATGGTTTCTTATTCCTAGTTTAGAACAGTTCATATACTGCTTTGTCGTTCCTAATGACACAGAAATGCTTGTTTACATGCCAATAGTGTATGCTTTATAATTCCTATAAATGTTTCTTCTTCAGGGGCTTCCAGTCTTTGCTATTGGAGTTGGGCTCAGCACATTTGATAAAGCATCTGTAAGTATCATTATGAATATCTTGCAGTGTTTTTTTTCTAAGTTTCTAAGCACTCTTTAAATGTCGAATCATTGATCAGTAACTTCACCTTGAAACCTTAATCCTATGTGTTCTGAAGAAGAGCTGAACTATAATATTTATAACACTGTTTTGCATTTCTTGTTATTGCAGGTCCACTATTATGTGCAGTCACACATTCAAATAAATGAATATCGAGACCGTGTAATATTGGTGAGTACTAGATTTTGAGTATAGAGTGTTTTAAGTGGTTTTTTTTTACCTGAATATGTCTTTGCAGCCTTCTGCTTCAAAAAAACATGGTCGACCTATAACAACCTGCGTTAAGGTTTTGGATATGACTGGTCTGAAGCTGTCAGCACTTAACCAAATAAAGGTATGACTTGCAATCCTTGAAGTTCTTTACTTTCTTCACAGGCCTTTTTCTTGAATATTTATCCTTTTTCTTTGGCACCAATGTTTGTCAACTTCTATGTATCAAGAGATCAATAGCATTCATACTTCTATTAACTGTTTTTTTTAAAGCAACAGGATGTGAGCATATTTATCTTTGAACCTCTGACCAGAATATAATGATGGTGAATTTCACTGCTGTAATGGGCGGTTGCATTATAAAAGGTCAAGTACTATGTCATATTGACCAAGTCCTATGTTTTGTGGTGCTGCAGTTGATGACAATCATATCAACTATTGATGACTTGAACTATCCAGAGAAAACAAAAACATACTACATAGTAAATGCACCATATATATTTTCGGCTTGCTGGAAGGTAAAACGCTCCGTTGTTTCAATGTGATTAGTACAGTGGATGTTGGGACTAGATTTACAGTGACCTTTCCAGCATTGAGACATGTGCTTTAACACTTGAACTTTCGGCAGGTTGTCAAGCCTCTATTGCAAGAGAGGACAAGGAAAAAAATTCAGGTGTTATCAGGTAGTGGGCGAGATGAGCTGTTGAAGGTAAGGCATAGTCATAGTCATAGTTTCCATGATTCTTGTTGTATTGGAAACTTGCAGTCTACTATGTTTGGTTACTGGTCTAGTAGGAAACTTATAAGCAAATTTTTCTTTCCCTACAATATCAGTATAGCTTTTCAAATATTGATGTTTTCTTGGCCAACATGTAGATAATGGATTTGGAATCTCTTCCACATTTCTGTAGAAGAGAAGGATCTGGATCATCTCGACATTCTGAGAATTCAAGTGAAAATTGCTTTTCTTTGGATCACCCGTTTCATCAACAGCTGTACAACTACATCAAGCAGCAATCAATGATTGACAAACCTGCCAAACCAATTAAACAGGGATCCTTCCATGTCGATCTGCCTGAGGCAGCTGCTGAAGGAACAGAAATTGCTAAAACCATTGAATCTGAGCTACACAAGTTTGGAAATGGGAATGGGCTTTCCAGATCAGTCAGTGACCTTAAAATCAATGATGATTGAGACATTTTGAGTATAAGATATTATCTGCTACATCCGGTGGTGAATATTCAATCTTCATGTCCATCCACTCTGTTATAGGTATACAATATAAATGGATGTGATAGTTGCTAGTGATTCCCAATATCTCCATACTTGACAGGGAAAAAGCTAATGCTGTATATGTATTTGATACGTCAGCTGGATAATATTCATATAAAGCTTTCCACAGCCTGACACGGTGTAGGAATGGTAGCAGAGAATTGTAATTTTAAGTTCCCATGTTTTAGCTATCATTTGATTGTTTTTGGCCTCACTTTTTCTTTTATTTTCATCATATTAATGGCTTCTGTTTCATCTTAGCCTCCTGGAATATTATTACCGGTCTTCAAGGCCTGGAGGGCGGTTACTACCTTCACAGGTAACTCTTGGTTTTGAGATAAAGAATCATTTGATCCAATTACATCTGATTTTGTTATGTAAAAATTTTAAACTGACTTATATTTTGAAACACAGAGAATACACAAGAAGATGCCCTAATTTATCGAATTGGTCTTTTAGAAAGAAGGTAATGGCCTTTTACATTTGGGAATGCTTTCAGTCACTCACCAACAATGGCTCATCCACCTATTATCACTAATTTTTTAAGGGTAATGCTAAATGGTTCATTACCAGACAGACTCATTTTTAGTAAATAACATAAAAAAGAACAGCTTAAATTACAAAATTATCCTAAATTTTGTGATTTGTTGTAAAATTACTCCAATCTAATCTTTGCATTCCCAACATTTTAATTTTGAAATTTAGATACATTGACACCCTAAATTCAAAAATAACCCAGGATTTTGATTAAAATAAAATATTAATGGGTCCTACAGATTGTACGACACTGAGAAGCTGCAAAGTAAGCTCTGGTTTGAAATGGCGTTCAGGATGCAATTTCACCTCTCCACGGGAAAATAATTATTTCATCCCTGAAATTTTACAAAATTAATTATCTAGTCCTCATATTTTTATGTGTCAGGTATTTAGTCCCCCATATTTGGTTTCGACTCATTATACGGTCTTTCCATTTCAAATCAGCCCTCTCTTCCGTTAGATGAGAACAAAAAAATAGGAGAGAGATATTCTAAAATGATAAATGCATCCTTAATAAAATCAAGAAAAACCATTTAACATGAAGCCATTATCATTGACAACCATAAATGATCATAAACAGAATATTCACCGCAGCCACCATCGTAACCACCACTGCCAAAAAAAGAGCACCATCGTAACCACTAACCACCACTGCAAAGTGCATATTCAGTCGAAGCTGGAGTTTGTGAAAATTGGAAAACTTTCTCAATTCAGAACTTGGATAAAACTTTATCACAGTTCAGTTTCACCTTCAAACAATTAAACTAGTATTTAGCAAAAAACAAAGAATAGCATAGTTACATGAGTCTATACTCTTAAAATTATGAGAAAATTGACAAATTTAACACAATAACGATGCAAAACTTGATTAAAGAAACAAAATAAATAAAACCCAAGGAAAGAGAGAGTTGCGCATAAGGAAATGATTGAGCTTTTTGGGGAGATGGAAAGATGAAAGAGCAGAAAATTGAGAGGGAAAATTTTGACTGCTGTAGAGAAGAAGACAGTGATTGTCATGAAAATGGAAAGAAAGGATTAAGGCATTTAACACAATATTTTTCTTTTTGAAATACCCAATCTCAATATCAACAACCATTCCAAAAATCAACACTCGATCTCAAAATCAACAAGTGTCCTCCAAAACACCTTCAATACCATGCCGCTTTACAAAATATAAGAGATGGTGAAGAAGATGAGAAAAGCTTTTGAGTTCAGTTGGTGATCTAGAGAGAAAGGTTTTGTGATTGGTACAATAGAGGTGTGGTGGAATACAAGAAATGACTTGTGATGGAAAAACTTGATACCTAATGTCTAAAAATAGAAAAACGAGATAATTTTATAAAGTCCTCTCCACCCATCCCACTCATTGGGGCCCATGGAAAGTGTTACGATGAAGCTGGAAAAATCACATTAAAACTTTATTTGATGTGTTTGGGTTAAGTTAGCCAAGGCTCACGAATCTACTAATAAATTATTAATTTTATAGTTTAAGCTTCCTTGGACTTGTAACTATGTTCTTTTTGGTCCATCGTCTAAACATAGCATCACCTCGCTAGCTTTGACAATAGTACAATGGCAAGGGAACACTTTTCCGAAAATTCAAACAGAAAGGTCTTCATAACTTCCAAGAGTACCAAACAGCATCCAACAAACAATCAAATATTAATTAACCGAAGAATAGTTTTAATGTGATTTTTCCAACTTCATCGTAATGTAAATGAGGAGAAGTGAAAAGAATTCTAATCAGAAAAAACTACTCTCAACACTGATAGCGCAAGCAAAATTCCCAAGTCTAGCTTTTCTAATAATCCAAAACCAAAATAAGTAGAGCAAAACCATTAGAGCAAAACCATTAGAGCCTAATTCATCCTCCTAATGAGCTCATTGATATAATCCTCGCGATTTCCAGCATCACCACCCTCCACATAATGGTTTCTTTTCTTCTTCAAACCTCCAGATGGAGCACTTAGCTTAAATGGCCAGAGAAAATTGTTTGCCTCCTTGAAATGAGGGCCCACAGTCATGATCTCATGAATTAAATCTTCCACACAAATAATTCCAAAACTTCCTAGAGCCTGCAGATATTGAAATCAATGCATCAACATGAATGCATAAATTAAAGGAAGATCTAAAGCAATTGATGAATACATAAAACCTACCTGTTCAACAATAGAATTATCAGTCAGAGCAATCCTCTGCTTGTTCAATTTTCCATAACCCCTCTTGTAGATCAACTCCCTTACACTTTTAAGATTAGGATATCTACAACATAAAATCAAAGCCAAACAAACATAAATGCTCCACAATAAAATTAGGTCCATTAATTACTTTCCAGAACTGGAGCAAAACTTTCAGGCTTGTGCTGCATTTAATAGAAAACATTGTTCGCATGAGAACCAATGATTAATAACAGCATAAGTAAATTTCTCTTACAAGGTGTGATGGATCAATCTGCCTTACCCATAAGTAACATATGGCTCAACCCTCTGCAACATGCTCATGGTTGCTTTGTTCACTTTGAGAAACACACCATTAAATATCTGTCCAAGAAATTTTAACAAGTTAAGACATTTCCGAATATACAAGGGATTAGAATACAGGATACCCACCCTAGTGGGGCAATAACTGGGTGAAATGCCATACTATTTAGTCATTTATTTTTAACATAAAATGCCTGTATATATGACCTGTCTCAGACGCAGAAGTTGCAAAATTTTTCTGGTCTTTGGATCCATTGCATTGATGCTGTCAAGGAGCAAACAAAATTAAAGAAACAAAAAGATGTCACCAGTTAACACACATTGGCAAATATCATCATGAAGGAAGCAATAATCCATAATATCTTTGTATTTCAAATGCCAACAATCTCAGTAAGCTTACCCACGGATTCGGATGATGAACAGCAGTTTGGCCTCAGGTTCAACATAAAACCCTCCTTTCAGCTTGGCTTCTCTTTTCAAGGTTATCAACTCTCTTTCCTGCAAAAATATATCCAGTATAAAACATGTCATAAATAAAAGATATTAACCAAAAAAAAAGTATTCTAGTAAATCACAAAACTACATTCCTACCTTTTCGCTGTATTCTTTAACATATTTCTCAGCCCTCTTGTAGATTATCTTTCTATTTTCAGCATTTTTTTCCTTTCTTATTTTTAGTTCTTGGCTCTTTGCCAAAGCCCATTCCTCACTTCTCTTCCTTTTCTTCAACACAGATTCAGGGACAACAACTCCTGCCTTAGTTTGTTCAGCCATTTCTAATCACAATCAATCAGAAAACCCCAAAGCAGCACATCAGAGACTCATATGACAATCTACCGGTGTTTCAAAGAAATACAGAAAAAAGAAGATCACAGCACCAGTGCAAAGAAATCCACTTAAAAATCATGCATATTTCAAAATATAAGTCTACTTTGGGTAAGCCTTAAAAGAATGGAATTGAATAATCAAAAGCATAAATCTCCTAAAAGTCTTGTAAACTCAAGAACAAGTCCATGAACAATTACCATAGGACTACAAATAAATAATTCCGTATTTCCTGAATCAATTGTGAGCTAACTAAAGAGACACGTTTCAGTCAAGTGAACTAATTGGTCACATAATTTTCAAAAAAAAAAAAAAATAATAACAAAATAAAAAACTAGAAGCATGAGATGAGCATCTCAACAAACCATAATCCACGCCTTAAAAAGCAAGATCCAATTTTGTTCGATATCAAAATGAATAAAATAATCTAGACTGGAACACAGTTACTAATTGAAAATAAACCTTATTAAACCCTATTACCAATGTGTAAAGTAAAGGATAGTAAAAAAATCAAGATGCACGTATAGAAATGCAGATCAAACAAAGCAATATTAACAAGCAGCAAAACCGAAGCATAATTTTTCATGGGTTGGTCTTCACTCTTACCTCCTTGAAGCAGAGAAGAAAGAAGCAGCCAACGAAGAAGCACGAGAGGAGCAGTAACCGATAGAGGCAGCGGAACACAAATAAGGCGCTCTTCTACTGATCCCAACGGCGTCGTTTCAGCGATTTTGAAATGGTGATTTGGTCATTTCAGCTAAAAATTAGGTTTGTGGAGCATTACTCGTCCGGGCCGAGTTCAGCATTTTTTTTTATTTTGATTAATGACTAATTCCTCCTCAAGTTTGATCATAATAACAACTTTGTCCATCTTATTTAGTAAATGTATTAATTAGTCTTAAAATTTAATCTTGTTATACTAAAAAAAAAGATTTAATCTTGTTAAATTATTTAAGTGTTTCCATTCAAAAAATGTATTTTTCAATAGAAGTTAGGGGATGTATATGGTACTGAAATTCGATCTATAGAATAGGATAGAAATTTGATCTATAATGGTTTAATTTATAAGTTGAAAAAGTATTTAAAATTAGTGAAAAATATAATTTACTGCTTAATTAAAATTACTTTGGATAAAAAAAATTAATTACACATTAAGGCATAACGTAATAGTAAATGCATTACAACCTAATAATAGATCTAAGTTTGAATCTTTCCTCCCCAATACAAAAAAAAAAAAAAAAAAAGTAGAAGGTTATATTCTAACCGTCTCACTGTGTGCCTTTCTTTTTTCAGTTATTCTAGTGTTTATTTCTAAACCACAGCCGACCATCTTCTTTAGTCACAGTTATTTCTTTTCATCTATCTCGATCATTTTTTTTATTTTATTTAGTTTTCTTTTTGATAATTTCAAAATCTATGATCATTTGAAATAAAATTTGAATTTAGTCTCTCTGTTGATAGATCTTGAGTATCAAATTGTTGGTTACATGTGGTTAGAGACTTCAGATATTTAAGTTTGATAAGTTGCTTTTACAATTGAAATCTGGTAGTGCGACATGTTCCTCCATTAAAGTTTGGTATATTAAACACTTCGATGACTCTCAGTTGTAATAAGTTTTCAGAAAACTAATGTTCAGGGTAATATTGTGTTCTTTTGTCGTCCTATTTAAAAATAGATCAGTTTTTACTCAAAATATTAACCTATTTTGCCAAGACAAAAAATATTTGCAAATAGAAAATTCAATTTTCTATATTTGTATTTATTATTTCTATAGAAATATTATTATGTACTCAACTTACATTATATTGATGAATTATTAAGTTTTCAAACTGTTGGTTCTTTCTGTGAAAAGAGCAACAATCTGCTAGTTGACAGTTTGATTTGTGAAATAATTGTCGGTGTGCCAGGAGTGTAAAGTACACCAACTGAGAAACTAATATCGCGTGTGATCTGAGTTCTAGGTAGTGGGTTTGGATCCACAATATATGTTTCGTTAGTTGTGCAATCAAAATAAATTTGAGTAGAGAAAATTGTAAATAAAGATTTGACTGCTTAAAATGTAAAGGAAATTTGATTACATAAAATGTAAATTGCTTGCTTATATTAAAAAAAGAGCTTGTAATTACAAGAAATATAAATAGACAATACTTTGGAAAAATAAAGACAATGCTTGAAAATTAAATTTATTTAACTTGTTGGAGAGTTTGATTTGATTTGTTGAATTTATCGAAGAATTTAGTTGGAGATTTAGTTCAACTTCTCATTGTTATGCCCTTACTCTTTTTATAGGCTACACAAACAGTTATTAAAAGATCCACAGGTGCATGTTGTCCACATTGGCTCATTTGGTTTCTACTTTTTGAATGTAAACAAATGCTTGAAGAGTGCTCTCATTTTTCTTCCAACTGCTGCTCACGTCTTTTATTATCCCTTTCTTTTTTAATTAATTAATTAATTATATAAAATAATATCAATTGGGTTCTAATTAATTGGAAATTCAAACCCAAACCCAAAATACAAAATCCAAATCTAAAAAATCACAAAATGGATTCGACAATTGTCCCCCATATTAAATTGGCTTGATAGGTCATGCCCATTTTGAATATCCTATACCTAATCCGTTTACAATTAAAAGTTCAAAATTAAAAACACAATCATAACAAAATAAACAAGAAACCTTAACACTACATTCATTTTCTTTCACGTTTGTATAGTTGCAACATTCATCTTTAACTTCTTCTCTAGCAAAAAATTTCGTCCCTTTCAATTCAATTGACTGTTTTTCAATTTTGATTATAAATTCTTTTGGCCATTCTTACTTTCACGTTTGTACGATACCCACAATGTCCATCTTTCTTCATATACATATATAACGACTACAGTTGCTCCTTTTTTTACTTTTCTCTTTCGATTGCTTTCTTATTCTTTTTTCTTTTAAAAATAATATATATATATATATAGAAAAAGCATGTCTTTTTGGGTGCCAGTTAATTTGTAAATGAGAATTAAAGAGCTGAGCATTTATATTGTGTTTGGCAAATTTTTGAAGAATTATAACCATGTAACAAATAAAAAATTATTCAGAGGCACCAAGTTTTGGATACCAATTCCACAGGCAATTACTTTTTCTAAATTTTGGTATCAATGAAAATATTTTCCTACTTTGATTAAGGGAAAGAACTAATTCCTTTGGAATAAAATATAAATTCTATACCTTCGATTTTTCAGTGACAGATTCCACTGCTTCATTTACTAACTCCTTAGACAGTGCCCTCGCTAATGCACTGGCTCCTCAAGTAAGTTTCTCCATTAAACTTTGCATGCTTTCTTTCTGCCAGGTTCTCTTAAGAGACATTTGCAATTGGTTCAACATCCTCTCTATCAGTTGTTTCTAGATATATTTTTCAAATTAAGGCTCTTGGCTCATACGTCAAAGTTTCCTCTTCTCACTAATTAAACATTCAGATGTTTCATCTATACCTTTTCCACAGGTATGTTCACTATCGCACCTACTTATCTTTATTGGATCCACCTGCTTATATTTTTTAAAAGGCTCCTCGTTGAATTTTATCTGTTGTTATAATTGAGATCAAGGATCCATTACTTAAGATTTACTTCTTTTTTCTAAGTGATTTACCTTCTTCTTCTCAAGTACAGGCTTAGATAGAAAGCCATGAGACGCACTCCTTTGCTATTTCGTAGCACCAATTTCAAGAAATGAACCTCTATTAACCTTTTTTTTAAATGTTTTTTTTTCAGGATTTGTATGAATGTATTTAAAGCTGTGAATTGGCCTTTACAACTTTATGAAAGAAACAGCCAGCAGGCCTGTTTACTTTATTCATGATTGCCATAAGATCACCTATGTCACCTATCTATAATTGTTGGGGTTGCTTGCTATAAGTAACCTTTCCTAATTAGGTCGTGGGATCAATCCCACTACATTCATTGCTAATGATCCTTCATTTCTCACCTGGTAGAATAGTACAACTTGAGGTAATGATAATTGGCATTTCTATTTTGCGGCTCTCCTGTATTACTTAATAGCCAATAGGTGTTTCCTCTAGGACATTATGAGTATAAGCAACTGTGATCTTTTATTTCAGATCAAGTTTCAACAAACTGCTAACATATGTTAATCTTGGATCCTCAGGTGCGCCAAGGTTAATTCCTTCTAAGGGATTCTAGACTCCTATAAGAATGTCACCCAACTTTAGTGGCGTTGGGCTAAGCTCTTGCAACTGGATCTCTTCCCTGAAATCATCTATCTATTCTTCCTTAAAGATTACCTCAACCCCATCAATTTCCTGTAACTCTTCCATAGCTAACTTATAAAATAGTTTTTACAAATAAGCTCCGGAGATAGTAGCTATAGTTGCTACCATCTCCTTATTAGAATATGTTTTCTTAATCATGAAGCTCTGTCACCTTAGGCTCCCACCTCGTGTGACATTTCGACCCAACAAAGCAATCTTAAAAGGGTGGGTATAGCAAAGCTCCTTGCTAACTTCTAGGATGGCAAACTAGCTATGGATAGTAGAATAGATGACATAGGAATGAATTAGATCATAGAAGTGCCTTTTAGTGAAATGGCTTAGAGAGTTGGAAGAACTCCAGGGTTAAGTGTGCTTGATTAACAAAAATCCTATAATGGATAACCTCCTAGGAATTTTCCTATTTCACCTATGGGACAAAACCGTACGAGTCTTGCCAATCCAGTATGAAATGGAATTGGCTTTATCCAAAGCGAAAAATTTTTCCTCTAGTGGTTGGATTCAGGTGTGACACCTTAGCCTTTATAAGGCACAATGGCTAATGACAGTGTTGAACTGACTTCAGAAACATATGATGAGCTATTAGGAGATGAGCTAGTGTTCTCTGAAACTTTAGTAATTATATACTCAGATCGATTCAAGACACCACCTTCCTCAGAAGAAAAATCTTCTTCCACTTCCACTACTTTAACTTCCACTACCTCCCTTTGAGTCCACTCACTTCTGATACAATGGAAGAGACTGAAATCCACATCATATAACTATGCTTCTAGGGCATTGGAGTTAGCTTGAAAAGGTTTAGAATCCCCCCAAACAACTTTCACATCATTACCTCTCCAAAATAATAGAAACTGGTGCAAAGAGGATGACACACACTAGTTGGCATGAATCCAATCCGTTCCCAATAACACATTACAACTAGCAATGGACCTAATAGTAAAGAAAGCTGATAAATACGTCTTGCTATGAACAGTGGTCTCTACCAGTAGTACTCTCATAACTTTTGACACATCATTAGTAAAAGCTGACACTGAAATATTGGTTGCTATAAGATCTTTTTATATCCTCTTGATAACTAAAAGTGTTTTGAATCACATTGTATTCAACGTCGATCTGTTGTCTACAAGAACTCTTGAAATGGGTTACCCATCAATGTGTGCATTTATATATAATGGCCCGATATATTGAGTCATTCTTTTTCCAGGCTTCTCAAGTACAACTTATTTTGGTTCTCCAAGCTTGGAACACTGAATAATCGCTCCACTCATATCTCTAGTTTGTCAGAATCTAGTTCCTCCCGAGGTACATATGTCTCCCTTGGAAACTTTTAGAACTCCAGTAGCAAGATTATTCCTATAACATCACAACCAAAAGGTATCGCCACATTGGATGGTGAATTTGGTTACATGATCCACGGTCAATTGTCCATCTTCTCCAAAAAGCAATGTGAAGTCTAAAATTTTGTACCCTAGGTATAAGCATTCTTTTTGTCGATGGTTTCTAAATAAGTCTCCATAAACTTTGGGCGGCCAACCTGTCTGAGGCCAAGCCCATACAACTCCTGCACAATATCCTTCAGAACATCCATGGTTACTTGGAGAATTTCAAGAATAAGATTACCTGCTGCTTAAGGAACCATAATGGCACTAGTGTATGCATTCTAAGGAGTTGTATTGAAGGTAACCCCTTTAGTTCCTTGGCTTCCTCCTCTGCCTGTCAACAACTGAGGAGCATAAGAAGCCTCAATCTCATAAACACTTGGGTGAGTCATATTATTAGTGGCCCTAAAAGCAATGTTAGGAGTCACTATAGGCTTGCCAGTGGAGCAGCCTGTCTAAAGTGGTGCCTTTGATGGATGGTGAACCAACTCCTCTCTTTAATGTGGTGGTTGATACCTCTTTAAAGTAAAAGTACAACCACTATCAATGCCCCTAAAGGACTTTGAGGCGATTGGCCACTGAGTTCTTTGGTATACTTGGATGAAGATTCATTCTCCTCCTTAGCAAAAGAGTTGCTAGTAGGAGATTGATTGATTGGTGAGTCTATAACATCAATCTTCTTTCTAGCGATCTTCTTCATGAAGACATTCATAGTTTGCAGCAATTTGGTCATCATTTGCCTCTATTCTTTTAGCGCCACTTTCACGTCAAAAGAATCAGAGACATCATTGGAAATAGAAGTTATTTTACCTTGACGTTTATTAAGGTTATTAGAGGTAAGTGCAACTTGTAGGGGATTTTGAGCAAGAGAATTGATTTCTCCTTCCTTATAAGGAGATGCTCCCTTTTCAGCGCTTTGAATACTACTCTTGTAGGTCCTCCATTCGAATCCAAAGACCCGATAGAAGTTTCTTTGTCAATAACAGAACAAATTTTTTGAGTCATAATGGTTCCTCTCAAAACTCAAGTGGAAGATGGAATAAACAAAACTTTGAAAATTAAATTGCATGACTCGTTGGAGAGTTTGATTTGATTTGTTGAATTTCATCAGAGAATTTTGTTAGGAATTTGGTTCGGCTTCTCTTCCTTTGTTCCCTTGCTCTTTTTATAAGCTCCACAGACAGTTACCAAAAGATCCACTGATGCACATTATCTCCATTAGCTCCTTTAGTTTTCACTTTTTGTATGTGAACAACTGCTTGAAGAGTGCTCTCCTTTTTTCCAACTGCCACTCGTGTCTTCTATTATCGCTTTGTTATAAAATAATAGACAATTAGAGAAAGAATAAAGAGAAGGAATAGAGAAAAAAAATATGGAAGAAGAGCGTATCTATTATTCATTAGAAGTCACATATATATAGTTACATAAGTGGAATCCTAATAGAGTTCTACACAAATCAGGAAGATAGAGTTTGAAATAATTAATAATACAGGCTTCTAGCCTATATAGGAGATCCACTTATTTCATTCCACTCTCCCTTAAATATCCATTCTTCTCATTAAAATCTTACAAAGAAAAAAAACTATAGAAAAAAAACCTTAATGAAAGAAAAAGAGTACATTATTCTTTTTTTAAAATATATATTGAAAATACTGCCTCATCTAAAATCTTTACCAAAAAAATCCAGTGGAAAAAAAATCTTAGTTAAAAGGAAAAAAAGTACAATGCGTATTTACTCTTCCTCATAAAGATAAATTTTAAAATCTTTGAGCTTGTGTAGTCCAATTTTATACCTCAATTCTTCAAAATTTATGGTGGAAAACTTGTAGAAATAGAAAACATGTTAATGAGCAAATCAACAATATTGTCACTTGAGTGGTTGAACTTCAAAATTATCATTCTTTTATAGATCATGAGTGAAGAAGAATTTTTATAAAAATGATCTTCTTGTTTTCTTAAATACATCATTCCTTCAAGGGATATGAATGTACAAAATATTATCTTTATGTAATATTATAGGAATTTCTTTTTTTCTAGAGAAGTAGACTGCATGTACTATGAACAAATAGATTCTTGTTATTCTTCATGAGTTGCTAAAATATCTGCATGGTTAAATGAAGTAGCAACAATACTTTATCCCTTAAATGCTATGAAATAATTATACCTCCACATGTAAATGAATAACTCAATTATTATCTAACATAATGTTGATTTCATAAGTAACTTTCATTTTCATAGTTGATCCAAATTGATTTTGACATGTTATATTATAACTCACATATATCGTGTTATTGAAATATCAAAATATATGTTTAACTCTATTTAATTTCTTTATATCCAGAAAAAACTGTATATTGCTAATAAAATTGTTAAAAATCAAGTCAAGTATGAGTAGCAAAATACATGAACGTCCTTATTGCACTAAGATATGGTACTTCAAGACCAAAAGTTCTTCATAATTTTTTAAAAGTGAAAAATTGTCATTTTCTTATCAAGTAACCCTACTATTATCCACATAAAATCATTTAAATAATCAAATCATATATCTAGATTCATAGGAAAAATTTCATTAATGAAATGTTCGATTTTCAGGACAAGACAAAATTTTATATTTCTAATGTCTTTCATCTCAATCTTTTTTCTTGAAGAATTTATAATCTTTAAAAGCTCTTTAGGAATTCCAATAATATTCATAAACCAAATAATAAAATATTCATATTCAAATATCTATATAAAAATTCATAAACATATAGTAATATTATTTAAATATGCTTTCAACAAATATTAACTAATCAAGAGATCATTTTATTCATGATAATATATAAAGTAAATATCAAAAGTATGCTTTCAATAATAAAAAGAATATAATCATAAAATAATGTAACATTTTCTTAATTATAAACATCATTAAGACAATTAAATCATATGTATTAAGATTTTTTTAATCTATATAGAAATCTTGAATATATTTCCTGCGATGTCAATTTGATTGCTTCAAGAATTTTCAATACTTCATGAATATTATTATCCATTAATCCATATAGAGCTCTATAATATTAGTTAAATAAATTTCTCAATAATTTAACTTTATACTTCAAGCAACTAGAATCTTTCAAGGATTTTAATAGAGATATTTACATCAAGTTAGCCATATAAATAAACAGTTATTAATTCATTAAATATATTTAGAATTTTCATAAATTATCAGACTAATTAAATATCAAATTATAATTGTATCCACCACATGAGGTATTTATTCTCATAACAAATGCTAGTTTTTTGGGAAAAAAATATGTGCAACAATTATATCGCATGACTCCATTTCAATTTTGCACAAGTACATATTTGTATCCTATCAGCTTGATATCTCTTGATGCCCATAAAATTTCAAAATTTATTTTCAAATAAATTTAAATACCATATGCGTCATTTTATTTTGGCCAATCAATTTTTTTGTCTATATTTGCAATAGACTAAATTCAAGAGCCTCATCGTTTTTTACAATTTCAAGCGCTATATTATATAAATATTGTCAATATCTTGTGGTTCTATCTTGTCCTAATATGATATAATTTATAAAGATCTCATACTTTTCATTCATTTGAGGTACCTGAGTTTCTTTGAAAAATTTATTAGTCATATCTAGAATCTCTTTTAGATTTTATTTTTCTAGAACTTAACTATCTTAAATATTTACTCTCTTTTTTTTCATCTTTGGAATCAATCTACCATATTTCAGGCATATTGTAGATTTATTAGCATAGACAATTTGTTTTTCAAAGACTTTAATTATAAAAATAGCACTTTGCAGCTAGCATATGAAATTTAAAAATATGTGTATATATAATTTTTCTTTTAAAAAAATATTTATATCAAATATTCTTTTTAAATATTTATTAAATAGATAATAAATAGCGGATATTCAAATTTTTGCCTTTGTCCAGAAGCTCATAGAGCCAGATCCATTTGCTAAGTTCTTTTCACTTTAGGATTAACGGTCGAGCATTCTCCAGATGTTGATCAATATACCAAAACTTGTTGTGGTAATGTAAATACTATATAAATCGTTCCACTCTCATTTTTACACTATCTAAATCTGTCAAAACTCGATCAGATCAAGAACTTAAAGGTGGGTAAAGTTACTATTTATATGTGGATTTGATTTATATTCTGTTAAATTTTAAAAGAAATTTCAAATTTTTGAGTGAGAATGTGAATTTATGAATTACTTTTTTATTTATATTTAATATTTTAAAATTTAATGAAATAAATAATTTTATTAAATCATTCTAAATTTATAATCTTTTATTATCATCATATTATTCTAAAAAGTCATAATTAATTGACATTAAATTTTTGTTGATCTTATAAAAGTTTAAATTAAATATCTCAGATAGACTCTTAAAAATCTAAATCAAATATTATTAAAATTTTAAAATATTTTCTAATATAATTTTAATTCAATACATCTTTTACGTTGAGTCCATCAATTACTCGAAATAATAATAATAACAATAATAATAAATAAATAAATAAAGTTAGAATACATAGCTATAGCAATAATTACTAAAAAGTCCAATTAAAAATTAAAAATTAAAAGTTAATACCGTTTAAAGGTGTTTTTGTAATTAGGCTTTTGTAAATATTCTTTTTCCACCGACTGACTTTATCAGTGGACAAGAAAAAACGTGAGTGGCTTGTCCTTTCACTCGCTTATTTGCTCCCCTGCGATTTTTTCCAAGCTCAATCCAACGGCTCAGAGAGCATCTCTAAAGCCGAGACGGTAATGACTTTTTGTCAGCAGTCAGCACTCGGATTCATTGCAGTTTGCAGAATTTGAAGGGAAGGAGACAATAAAAGGCCCCAACCTCTGTATCTCAGGCCACAACCAAGATTATTGATAGAGAGGTACTTTTTGCGATCTCGGTTTAGAGCAAAATTTCTCCAATTAGATCTCAAGGTAATTTTTATATTTTATGAGCTTTTATTCTTTTTCTTTTTAAGTTAATTTAAATGATGCAATTTTTTTTTATATATATTTTTTGTAGTGTATATTGTTCTGATCTAAATTTTGGAACAGATCTCGTTAAAAGGAATCATTTTTGTAAAAGAAACTCGTTATACAGAAGATTTATGGTGCATGAAATTGTGGTAATTAACTTTTTTTTTATTACTTTTTCGAATTTAAATATTTTATTTTATTATTTTTTGTTAGGCTACACTTTTGAAGAAAAGATGAAGAAGCTTCTACTGATGTGTAAGGGCAACGTGCTGTTGTTAAAGAACAATTGAAAATTTTTCGACGATGGACATGGGTGGAGAAGGGAAGATTACAAATATTTATTTATATATACAGAGGTAAATATATTGGTGTATAATATTATTTTTTCTTTAATTATAATTTAATTTTATACTATAATTCTATAATTTTTCTCTCGATTCAAGATGTCTTAAGTATTCTCATGGTTAAAAAAAAATTTAAAACTTGAGATCTTTATTCCGCTTTCAGACATTCAGTACATGCTATTAAAATAAATTGTGGTGGGTTTTGAATTGTTTTGTTAAGTCTTTCAACATGATGCTTGTTACAAGATTAATGAACATGACCCCACATCGAAAACAGGGTGAAGGCCCTCGAGAGAGAAAGAGATAAAAAGCGTTGTTGATTTCGGAATTAAACATCTAGGTCTGTATTTTGAGCATTTGTCTCATGTCTGATTTGAGCTTATTAATTTTTTTGTCACAATTCATTTGCATTATGTTAGTTTTTGTTTATTCTTGCTTATGGCTGTCATGCACGTGCTTTTTACCCCTCTCTTAGTCAAAGAACAAATTCTGTGGTTTCTTCGAAACTTGATTAGTTTATAAAATTAAAACTTTTTAAATTTCGGATTGAAAAGGTCAAGCCTGAATCTTATGTTGTTTTTATAGGTCGTAATACCAGGAAAGAGATATGGGGGCTATAAATCTCGGCATCAATTGTTAGGTATGTATTGGGAGCATTTGACTTATGTTTATTCCGGCGAGGTTGGAAGACAAATAGATGCGATCCTCCCATTCGCAATATCGAAAATAGGGTCAGAATGTTTAATCCATGCGAATTCGAATAAGCTTAAAGCATTTGTACCGGGAAAGAGATATAAAAAAAGAGGTAAGAGTGTTAACGACTTCAACATCAATTGCTAAGTCAGAATTAGAAGCATTTGGTGAAATAACGTTCATTTCGCCGAGGTCGTAAGATAAATGAATGCGATTCGAGTCTGCATTTACAATATCGAAAATAGAGTTAAGACGTATAATCCTCGTGTTATTGTGGACAATAAATTTATTTGGCTTTTTGGGAGTATTTGCCTTCTATTGATTCCAATGAGATTCTAAGACAAACAAACATAATTTGAATTTGCATTCACAATATCGAAAATAACGTTTAAGTTTTTCAACAGGCAAAGAGATGGCTTCATTGTTAGGGTTGTCGGCCAATGACCATGGAGAACACAAATTTTATTGTTATGAAAAATCATTTCATCTAGCATGGGTTATGATATGTATTATTTTCATTAATTGTGTAGACTTTGCATTGAGAGGGAATAATTTTTATTAATTATTTCTTTTGGTTACAATGTTTATTAATTATTTTTTAGTTGCTATACATTTTTTGTTCACTTGGTGGAAGTAAGGTGTTGTAATGGTCTTCTGATACATGTTTTGTTCAATTGCTAGTATTGGAAATAATTATTTGTATATTTCTTTAAATAATCATTAAATTAAATTTAAATATAATTGTAACATATATATATATATATATATATATATATATATATATATATATATAATGCTACTGTATTTCACTACTGTGTACATCAGAAAATGCCAATCAAAGTGATTGAAAAGAGAGAGAAGGAAGAAAAAAAGAAAAAGAAAAAAGGTAAGATGAAAGTAGATTTAGCCATAGTTAACTGCCAAATTATTAATTATTATGACTTTTACTGCTGTATATATTGCAAAAATTATATAAATTGCTCTATAGTTGACACTTAACTATAAAAACCTTTTATGGTAGTTTGCAAGATCTGTGACCCTGTTTATTTATTTTTATATTTCTTAATTATATATTTTTTCCCCTTATTTCTCTTCTACCCTGTACCATATTATATAATATTTTCCAAAACAAGAATTAAAAATAATTTTTTCCTACTCATCATGGAACAGTAAGTGACATTAAATTATAATAAAATATTATCAGATATTGTATAAATATTATTTATATGGTTTGATTTAATACTATTATATTTTTGTAAAAATAATATGTCAAAATACATAAATTGCTTCCTGAATTTTTACCAAAAAAACCCTACGACACTGTTAACTTTAGGGGGGCTACTCATGCATTTAAATTTTTAGACATAAGTATAATTTTTATATTTTAACGAGAGTAAAGTAGTAATTAATGTGTCACTTAGGGTTATTAATAAACAAGGTCGAGTTAGAGTATGCACAAACTCGCTTCTATTTCTTTAGATTGAAAAAAAGAAAAAAAAAATCTGCATACACAAAAGTTAAGAGGCAGATTTAATAATATTGTTAATGACATGCACAATGAATAGTTTAAGAAGTGGTAGTGCACAATTGCCAAGAGGCTTGAAAAGTGACTCACTCTCTTATTTTAAATGGGGCCGTAATATTTACTGGTCTGATTTAGTGTTTTTGTTGGCTTTTTTGCTATTTCTACTGATCTTTTAACTCTCAGGTTTCACTGATCAATCCAGACTGGATCACAGTTTGATTTTGGTTTTGGTTTTCAACTAAACCAGTTCCATTCAATTTTTATAACTACAATATTTATTATAAAATTATAATCAATTAATCATATAAATACAACAATATCATGTTAATATTATAATTACAATTGTTATAATTATATTATTATGCTAATAGTATTATAATTACAACCTTACTAATTTTAATTGGTATTCTACCTAATAATGTAAGGGTTAATTTCAATGGACATCAACATCAATTTGTTAACTTAAAATATCTTATCTCCAATTTATATAATGATAAAATTTATGTGCAGTCAAGTATTTCCATCAGATGGAATGCCATGTATTTTACATGTGGTAATTTTTAATTGTCTGCTCACTCCTGACATAGTGAGCTAATTTATATATATAAAAACATATCGTTAATTGATATTATAATATCCTTTGGATTATCATATAATCATAGCTGCATCATAATGATTGATCCGATGAATTTCGATTATATGGATTGTTGATGAAATGTGATGTACTATGAATTGCCTTGATTGAATGGAGTTAGGATGAAGTGGGTCACCATGTGTTATGAAAGTGGCCTGAGACCGTCGGCCATATATTGTGAAAGCGGTCTGGGACCATTGGCTATGAATTTGTGAAAATGGTCAGGGACCGTCGTTCATGTATGAGAAAAGAATTTGGGTCCCCGTGTGCATCTAATGATATATAATAATGTGATACAAATCACAAGTTGATCTCCTAATGGTATGAAAAAAAAGTAAATAAAAAGAATATATAATATGAAACGGCTGGTTAAACGAAAATTAGACTAGTCGGTCAGGTATGGAAGATCGGCTACCTGATGTACAAATATGAGAAGATGAGTTATATGAAAAGACAACTCATCAGAGGCTATGGTGATGCCATAAACTAATTTTCGCATGATTGATTATTTGAAGATGAAATAATTGTGGATGCTGATGCTGTGACATGTGTATCATTGATAGCGTGATAAATTCTGTGATTAGAGATGCATTTTGCGTGATTGTCTGGTCATGCATTATTTATTATCATTCACTGAATTTGGTGAAACTCTCTCCCTCCCTCCATAAACTTTTTTAGAAAGTAGAAGTATCGCTGGTTCATAAAGGTTTTGCTTCCTTCTCCGTAGAGATACAATATTTAATACCAACTTTAAAAATATTAGTGTATGAATTATTTGAAACGTTGGATTATTCTGAATATTTTAATTTAATTCCGCAATCAGGATGATAAATCAATATTTGAATATGTAAAAATTATTATATACAGATAAATAATCTGTGAAGCATTTTTTAAAATTTGAAAAAATTATGACAGAAAAGGTTTGACCATATTATGACCAATGAATTTTATATTAGTTGTGTTTTAATTTAATGAGTATAAGCCCGAATGGTGAATCAAATGTGATATTGAAGCTGGACCAAGAATATTGCGGACTGATTGTTGGACTGCGTCATAATATAGGTTTATTGTTTCCGAGGTCAGATATTAATTAAGATAAATTTTTTAATGACTCAGGTTTACTGCGAACTTCAGGGGCGCTAAGCTTACTCAGATCTCAACACTGATTTGGCCCACGGTTAGGATCGTGAAATTTATTATTATTTTTGTCATTATAAAAAAAAGAGAGAAATTGGTTGTTCAAGACTTTACAACCTTCTGTTTTGATGATTAATAAAATAATAAATTGAATCAATTATTATATGAAATTGTATTAAGTTTACATGCATGAATTTTAATCAAATCATACATTGAAGATTTAAATTAATCCTGAAATGAAGATTAAAGACAAACGCACTTTGAGGATTGAGTACATATTAATAAGTGTCATCGGTATTTTTAAGATTAATAGTTCGATGTTAAAACAGAAAGGAAGAATATGCATATGTAAGCTTCAATTGAATTTATCTCTCCTTTTAGCCTTTCAAAATTAATACTTAAAATTTTTTCTTTGATGAAAAATTTATTTTGAAAACTTGAGAAGGAAAAATATTTCATATATTTTACTTTTTAAATTCTAATATTTATGTTTCGGTTCTAAAAAGACTTTGTGGGAAATAAAATATTCAAATATTGCATTGGGCTTTTTAATGACTTGACCCATTACCTTTCTTATGATAGTAATGTCAAATGCTTTATTCAGTTAAATTATTTTGACTTGTTTCAACATATGGTATTGCTTCTGCTGAGATTTTGAAAATAAATTTTAAAGATAAAAAATTAACAAAATCTAAAAACCTCAAATTATCGATTTGAATCCACGTAACTACATGAACAATATTTTTTTTATTTTGGGATTTGTGAAATTATCTATTTTATGATAAAGGAATTGCATTTAATTCACTCAGTAATGGAAAATATGGTGTTTCAATGCCATTCTGTCAAATGAAAATAGTATTTATAACTAAAATTATGATATCATATCATTTTAAAGTATCTTTAAATAAAGAAAAATAAAAAATTATTGAAATTACTAATTTAACAAAAAATATATAAAACTTATAGTTAAACCTTCAACTTTGCGAACGGACATATGTGAAAAGAAAAACAAATTTATTAAAAATTAAATCAACAATTCAGTGACATAGATAAAATATATATTGTTTTCACAAATCCCATCATAGAAAATGTGAAGAAATTGCATTACTTAAAATAAATAAATAAATAATAAACACACATATCACTTGGAGGCTTGATGGAGAAAGTAGAGAATGCCAAGCAGAGTGATCGGAAGGAGAAGCAGCAAAAGAGGAGAAGGTGGAAGCAAAGAGCTCATTCCCAAAGGAGCAAACAAGAGGAAAAAAGCAACAGCCAAAAGACCTATTGTCGAACCAATTCCCCACCCATATTCTTCTTCCATTTTTAATTCTTCAATGATTTGGCGGCAGAACCAGAGACAGTTATTTCGCAAATTTTGAATGCGATTTACTTGTATTTATAGGGTTGCATGGGGACTCTCTTGAAGAGTCCTAACGGTTGGCCAAGTTTCTTCGCAGATGAATAGCGATTTATTTTATTTTTCTTTTTACTTTTATTTTTATTTTCCTGTCTTTTTCTTTTGAGATTATTATTTTTTTTTCTTTTTAAAGACAAGAAATAATCATATAATAATTGTATTAATTTTATTGCTAATAGAATTTTCTTTTATATATATATATATATATATATATATAATCATTTTAAATTTTGTTAAATCAACATGCACGTAAAAATGTAATCAGTGTTAATATGAGTCGGTTCGAATGGAAGGTGTTCGATCATCCTATGCAAATAATACTGAGATTTATTCTAGAATTTATGTATGGAAAAAAATTCTCAATAAAGGATATTCCTTTGCAACACTCAAAGAAAAAGTCGCTTAAATATTTCTTATTCTATCAATATTAAAATTTCTTTCTAATTCTGAAAAGGGGAATTAAAATAAATGAACATATTTTTCCTTTTTTTTTTTTATGGATCCTTCGGTTAGAGAAATTACAATAAAAAAGGTAGATTTTTCAAATACTAAAATTGAATCATTTTTATGTTTCACTCTCAACTTTAAATTTTCTTGCATTTTATTCTGATTTAATTTTTATATCAATTTCACCCTGAATTTTAACCTTTTGTTACATTTTCATTCTAATTTGACATTTATATCCGTTTCCCCCTAAGTTTTGGCACTTTTTTCAAAAGCACTCTAAATTATAATTAAGACTTAAATCATAAATAAAAAACAGATTTACTTTTGACCTTGAGTTTTAATTAGCTTAATACATTTGTATGAATGAAAAAATTTGCGTTAATAGCAGTGTTTTGAAAATCAAACCGGTCAGTGAATCGATGAAGCTAGAGGTTCATTGAATCGGAGGATTCGACCGAGTTTAATACGATTGAACCAAATTTTTATATATACTTTTTAAAAATATATTTATTAAATATAATTGAAAATATACGTTACAAAAAAATTTTGAATTCAAATAAATTTTTTTTTAATTTGGGTTTTACAAAAAAACAAAAATTAGTGAAAAATTTTAAAAAATATACAAATAAATTTAAAGCTAAATAAATTAATTACCGTAAAATATATTATTATTTTTATTTAATTAATATATTAGAATTTGAATTTATAAACAAAAAGACCCAAAAATTAAAAAATTAGTGGGCTAATTTTTAGGAGGCCCAAATTGGAAAAAAAAAAAATCATAATTTCTGAAAATGCCCAAACATTGAATCCAACTGCTTTTTTATTGGTCCGGTTCAGCGGATTTTAGTCAGTTTTTACTGGTTCAGTCTGATTTTTTGAACATCGGATTTTCAATGCCACCCGAATCAAACGACAATCCAGTTTTTGATCAAACTAGCCGCTTTGGTTCGATTATCAAAATTATAGTTAATGGTAAGGACAATCTTTATTATTTTTTTAATATTTTTAAATTGTTTCTTTAATTGATTATAAATAATATCTAAGAATTAATTTTTTGATACATGAAATTTTTTTTTTAAAAAAATTAGAATATAATTATATTTTATATTTTAATTTGATAAAAAAATATTACAATTTCTAATAGTTTATGAGTTAAATAAATTGATATTTAATTTAGATTTTATAATTATTTAAAAATTTATATTAAAATCAAAACATAATAATAATTATTTTCTATTTTTTTAAAAAAAAGTGTAACAAATAATTAATTTTTAAATATTATTTATTATCAATAAAAGAAAGAATTTAAAAATATTAAAAATAATAATAGAGATTGTCGTTGCTGTAAATCCAAACTCAGTTATTCATATAAATGTATTAAGTTAATCTAAATTTAAGGTCAGGAGTGAACCTATTTTTTATTTATAATTTAAATTATAATTATAATTTAGAATACTGTTGCAATAAAATATTAAATTTTAGGGTGAAATTAACATAAAAGTAAATCAGAGTCAAATTACAATTGAGGGCAAACAATATATTAAGCCATATGAGAAATGAGAGACTTATTCCTTATTATATAGTTTATTTTAATTTCGATATATTAAAAAAAAGATCAGTAACATTTTATGTAAAGGATCACAATTACATAATTTGTTGTATGGGTGAGCCCATATATTAAGCCAATTGTTGACTATTCACTGGAAAAAAAAAAAAAGACAAAAGAAGTAATAAATGATAAAAAATATATATAGCACAAAGAATGGTCAGAAATATTTTTCTTTCAACTAAAGTTTATATTTTTATTAATTTGGTCCATTCATGAATCATAAATCTAATCTAAGTAAGCTAATCTCAATTCTAATTTGCGTTAAACCACTTATATAATCATAGGCCGAAGCATAAATTACTTTTTGAATTTGCGAAAAAAAATATTGTGGCCCATTAACTTTTTAAAATGACTTTATGGCCCCTTAAATTTTATTTTTTTTAATAATTCCACATTAAAATTTACTTCTATAATAATTGCACCTCGCTACAGTAAAAAATACTTAGTGTAATAAACGCGCAATGATATGAAAAATTGATATTCCAAATAACAATTAATTTTTCACGTCATGCAGCAAATGAATCGATCCATTTACCCTATTGTCAACACTGCCATCTTCATTTCATCCCATCTCCGAATGCTACTCCTTCTCTTAGTCACGATCTATCACACAAAATCCTGTATTGAACACAATTATTATAAAAAAAAAAAAAAAGAGGTAGATCGCATGATTTGAAAACAGAGCATAGAAAAAAAATACCTTTCATGTGATCTTTAATTTCTGGGTTCCTTATTTTCTGCGCAATCTCAGTCTGCGTAGAAAAACTATATGTACTCTCTTTGAAGAAAGTACGTCTATTTATGTTTCAATTTTTACAGCAAAAGTAACTTGTGAATCTAAATATTATTTTCAATTTTGTTTCTCTATTTGTACATGTTCTTCTTTTTCCTTTTCATATTCTTCGTTTTAGCTGTTTTATTTTTTTTCTTCTTCTTCATAGTCTTTGTTTTCAAAAGCGGTCGCCATGTGAGGTAAAGAGACTTTTTTTTAGGCTCTTGATTGAGGGGTTTTTTGGTGTAAACTCAAATGGATTTTCCAAAAAATAACTTGATCTGCTACTCAAATAACTCAAAGAGAAAATATCAAGATCTGCTGCTCAAATAAAAAAAAAAAAAACTCATATCTTTGATTAGAAAACAAGCGACCAAAAATAAAGGATTTGATCTGTACTTTTGTGTTTCTATGTTAACAAGAAGAGGAATGGAGGTGGTGAAGTACTATGTTAAAAAGAATTTTTTTTGTGAATCATATAAATATGTCTTTGTTATAAGTAATTTGTCAGAGTTGAGGCATCAACGCACATCATCTTAGAGGTGCTTGCTAGAATGCCTTCAAAGCTGCTCAACAGAATTTTTCTTAAGTTTGTGAAAAATAGCTATTTTTATAAAATATTAGAAATGTAAATCTATTATTTTGCAAATTCAGCAATTTTATAAAATACTTGAAAATTTATAAAAACATTGACGAGCAAAGTTATAATTATCACTAATTTATATAGACAAAGAAAAATAAAAGGTATTATTTTGTGATCCAACAACTTACAAAAAACAGTAACCTTTTACAAAGTATGTATAAATGTTAGAAACTATTGGTAATAAAACCTTCTATTTTGTAAACTGTAAACTTTTTTTTTTTTTTTAAAAAAAAAAAACAACTTCTACAATATATTAAGAAATATTTTAAAATATTGACATTTGAAACTATTACTTTGTAATTCAATAATTTTTACAAATAATAGTTATTATTTACAAAGCTTCATGAAGCAATCAGATATATTATTTTGTAATTTGCCAACTTTGAAAAAAAAATTACTCCCTCTATTCTTGTTATATAGGAATGATTAATTTTTCACCAAGACTAAAAAATAGTTTAACCAGCTTTTTTTTCTAATTTACCCTTGATATCTCATTTATGTCTCATCTAATATCAATGTATGCTTTAAATTGTGCTTCAATATTCAATGAAGTTTAAAAGCTTTGTTGGAAAGAAGAGAATAAAGATGGTTGCAAAAAATAAAGTTTACTCTTTTAGTTAAGGAGGAAATTCATTGTTTGGTCCTTTATTTAGGAAAATGACATGAGAATATGAAAATTTGTCCTCATTTAGCATTCTAGTTGTCTTTAGTTATTGAAGATATACTTTTGATATCGTGTAATTTTTCAAATAGAGAGAAGTCCATAAGGATTCTTTTTATGGTAGTCAACCTAAAAATTTTATGGTTTTTTTCTATTCAAACTCCATTTTAATCAGCATTCAAATCATCGATATGAAAACTTTATTTTTTCAATAAAAAATGATGTAAAAAACCAATTCTCTAAAATTTTTTCACATTAAATGCTCATCTATACTTTTATCTGCCATTATCTTAAGAATCTTCCATAATTAAAGCTTCACAATAAACTAAAACAAGGATACGATAGACTTTTCACATTGTATAGTTTCCTGAATTACCAAATTAGACAATTTTCTATATAAAAAGAACACCCAAAATGGAATTTTTTTTTTCTGTATTAAAAAAACAGAGGGAGTATTTTTTACAAATTGTTAGGAAATATTATAAAATATTGGTAATTAGAGCCATCATTTTGTAATATGGAAACTTTACAAAAACAATCACTTTTTACAAATTACTAGGAAGTACTCCCACTGTTTTTGTACTTTAGAGAAAATTTTCATTTTTGGTGTTTATTTTTATTTTATATAGAGAATTTTACTCTAAATAGAAATTTTGAGAATGATGTAAAAAAAGTCTAAAATGTCTTTCAATAACCTATATTACTACTTTTATTTTGGTTCAATTAACAAGAATAGTAGCAAACAAAATGTGGATTGGGCAATTAATAAGCTTATGTTTCCAAAGCATGAGTAATTGCTACGTTTATAAGTGCTTCAGTAGAAATGTGATCAACTTTATGAATTTGAGTATGAATAAGAGTATTGCACCAGCGAAATACCTTAATATGGCCACACATTTTAATTGTCGGCACTAATAATGAAAAAGTCTTTATAGTAGAAGAATCTTCAGCAAAACAATTACTTGTCTAACAATTGTGCCCTATTTCGACAAAATCAAACGTGAATATTAGGGTTTAGAGATTTCAAACAGACACCAATAGTGATCATTCACTCTCACCTCCTTAAATTCAGACACATTTAGAAACCGTTAGCAAGTAACCTTTTACTGCCACCTTTCAACTATTATAAAATGGTGTCAAGGTCCAAGAAGAAAGCAATATCCCTAAAGAAATAAAAAATGATGAGTGAGAAAGTTGATTTAACATCTAGAAGAGTTTCAAAAAAAAAAAAATCAAAGCATCGAAGGAGACACCAAATTCATTCTCAATTCTACCATCCAAGACTACTAAAAAGCCTCTCGAATCTCGTGTTGTATCTAAAGGCCCAACAAAATCAAGCACTTCCAAAAAGGTAGGCTCCAAATGAAAAGAAGTTTTAACCCTTAAAAATCTCTCACATAACAAGAGAAAAGTCATTAAAGAAAAGACAAGATTAGAAGATGAAGACGGGCAATAGGGCGCATCAGATGATAAAGAGAGTAACGGTGATTTTTTAGATAGGTGTGGATTCATCTATGAAGAAAAGATGATTTATTATGAGCAAATTTTATTGAATGAAAGATTACTTTATGAGAAAATGGTCAATTTTGAGGATTTAAAAAGTGTTGGTTTAGATCTAGATCAATTATTTGATTCTTGAATGCAGCAGTTTTTGTCTATTAAGAAATATGTTTATCTAGAAATGGTAATTGAGACCATTCATCAAAATTAAAGTTCCAACATATTGACATAATACTGCACTTTTTAAATTAAAAATAGGGTTCAATCTTTAAATTCTCTTGTAATTAGACGGTTGACACTAATGACTACTTTAACAGTATGTGGGTCAATGTCAATTGTTGTTGGTAGAGTGCCATTCATTTTTTTGTAATGTATCCTTGGACATGTGCTTTATCTGATAATGGTTGCCGCCAAAACATTTGAGAATGTCAACCATGCAAGTTTGCAAAGTTAAAAATACATTATTCATTGAAAATGGTGAAAACAAATCATATGCTTTCAAAACAACAGCAATAAGGTCATCAATAGGGCTTGGAGCCTCCCTAAGTTTGATTGAATCTACAACCCTAAAAAATCCAAGGTCAAGAACATTCAAATCAGGATTATTTGGCGGCTGACATAATAAATGGATGTCCAATCCTAGGTTAGTTGTATCCTATGCAAATTCAAGATCATCAACTTCTATATGTAACTTAGTGTTGTCCTGTTGTATGAAAATAGTGGTTGGACCACCATTCTGCGACCATTTTTCTTTTATTGCAAGCAAAAGTTTATAAATAAGAATGTCAAGAATTACGTCTTTTGTTATTAACATTAAGGGCTTCATTTTTATAGTACAAGTTGAACGATTCTTACTGTTCCTATTCATTGGTACACTGTCAACAATTGGCCATATACCAATCTTGCCATCAAATAAGGCATTCAAATTAACATTGAACCCAGGGCGTGCAACAACAACAAGGAACATTATTTTTGAAATGGACCTTTTGCTTTTGCATTTCCTCGAAAGTTTTTCCTTATCAATAGCTAGATAAAATTTTTCTATTTCTTTACGTATGTAGAACCACTTCCCATCAAGGATTAAATTAAGCATATTATTGAAAGAGGGTTGCCAATTTACTGTGCCTGGTTCGATCGTTGACAGAAAAAAATGAATTCTTGCAATTTTCATCTTTCAGCAAAGGCTTTATCGTATTGCAGTGAGATCTTTTCCCCATTTTTAATCTTTTTTTGCACTCATGAAATAGATAAGCCCAGTTTAGTACCAATCTTGCCATCAAATAAGGCATTCAAATTAACATTGAACCCAGGGCGTGCAACAACAGCAAGGAACATTATTTTTGAAGTGAACCTTTTGCTTTTGCATTTCCTCAAAGGTTTCTCTTTATTAATAGCCAGATAAAATTTTTCTATTTCTTTACATATGTAGAACCACTTCCCATCAAGGATTAAATCAAGCATATTATTGAAAGAGGGTTGCCAATTTACTGTACCTAGTTCGATCATTGACAGAAAAAAATGAATTTTTGCAATTTTCATCTTTCAGTAGAGGCTTTATCGTATTGCAGTGAGATCTTTTCCCCATTTTTAATCTTTTTTTTGCACTCATGAAATAGATAAGCCCAGTTTAGTAGCAAGAGATCAAACTGTCATTCAACATCTAAGTGGAATTTCATTATTCCTTTCTACATATATTTCAACTTATTTTCTACCCCTATTCCAAGGTTATTTCATGTTATTGCAATTTTTCTTAGAATCAAACCTTGCATTTTGCCATATTTTGTAAATAGTCTTAACAGAAATGTTAAATGTAGCCACAACTTTTTCACAACTCTATGCCTTTAAGATTCCTTCTTTCGTCTCAGCCAAAAGCATTGTACTTATAAAGATTTTTACATCATCAGGTATGTTTTTCTTCTTGTTTCATTTATTGTTGTTAATTGTAACACCAATTTGAGAATGGTTAAAGTTAGGAAAATGCATAATGTCTTCATCTAGCATGGAGTTTAAGTCTGACAGTTGAAAGTAGTGGTTGTTACTTCAGAAACTATGGAAGAGTCTGTAGGAATTCCACTCACTATAAAAATTTCAGTTATTACCGATGGAATTTTTCGTCGAAAAAATATAAAAATTCGTCGGTAATTAGATTTGCCAATGAAATATCGACAAAATATATTCGTTGGTAAAATCCCCTGTTGGTAAAATATTTCTGACCAAAAATTTATTTATTAGTTCCATCGATAATTTAGTAGTAGGGTATATTTATAATTTGGTTGTAATTGGTTTGCAAAATATATGGTCCGTATTCCGTCGGCAATTTTTGTCAGTAAATGATCACTAATCCGTTGGTATTTTAAAAGGATTTTAAAAAAATAAAAATTTTAAATTATATTATTTTTTAATTTTTAATTTTCATAATTAGTAATCAAATTAACTATGTCTTAATAATTACACCGATTAAATTTGATTAATGACTAAGCTAGTTAAAGAAAATTAATTATAAACACGAAAAATAAAAAAAAAGAAAAAAAATAAAGAAGAGGAAAAGAAAAAGGGAGACGAAGAAAAAAGAAGATGAAATAGAAGTAGAAACATAAAAATGGAGGAGAAGAAGAAAAATGAACATGAAAGAAAAAGAAAAGAAGGTGAAGGAGAAGAAAGAAAAGAAGAATGAGGGAAAATTAGAGAAAAGAAGAAGAGAGGAAAAAAAATATAAGAATAGAGGAAAGGAAGAAGAGAAGGCAAAAACAAAAGGAGTAGAAGCAGAGTAAGAAAAAGTATAAAAAAGAGAAGTGAATATCAAGAATAAGAAAAAGAAAAAGAAGAACGAAAGAAAAACAAAGAAGAAGAAGAAGAAGAAGAAGAAGAAGAAGAAGAAGAAGAAGGACTAGTAGAAATAAAATGATAGGAAAAAATGAAGGAGAGAGAAAAAGATACCTATTTATGTTGTAGATTCGCCAATTACTAATGGAAATTTGGTCTTTAAATTGAAATTTTAAGTTGGTAATTTATTTATTTTGCCAAAAAATTTAAAATTTACCAACGGAATTTTCGTCGCTAAATTTTAAAATCGTTAGTAAATTTGATGATTTACCACCTATTTATATTGCCTAAATTTTTATTTTATTTTTTTGAATTTTGCCAATAATTCATCGGTAAATAGCTATGGATTAGCGATGGAATATATTTTGTTGCTAATTTATAGATAATTGGTCGATGATTCATCAATAAATTATTAGAAAGAAGCGCAAATATATAGCACCTTTTTTACCAATGAAATTTAAAATCTGTCAACAATTTGTCGTTAATCCGTCGGTAAAAATAAAAAATTAGCACGAATATTTGGTGCTCTTAATTGCTAACAGAATTTAAATCTATCGATAATTCATCGCTAATTACCAGCGAAAAAAATTCCATCGGTAATTGCCGAATTTTTTTGTAGTGATTGAGATTAATTGAAGAAGGTGGGGTCATAATGGTAGAAGTCATGATTCCTTCTTAGTTGTGGTAGATTTTTCGAAAACAACTGATTAATTATATGTACTTAAATGTTCCAATTTGTATGGATATTTATATGTGTCCATATTTTAGAAGTTGAGAAGACTCATACATTTCTAAAAAATTTTGACCCCAAAAATTCTATAAAAATACGCTAAAAAATTCTATAATAGATGAGTTCATCATGTATGAGGACAATTTTCTGCATACTAGTGCCATATTTTAGAAGTTGAGAAGACTCTTGCTATTCTCAAATATTTTGACTAATAAATGCACCATTGAAATACTAAAGCACTGAGTTGGCTTCCTCACCATTAATTATATATTTAAAGCTGATTAAGGACATAATCACTCCTTCGTTCAAAATGAGTTAGTCTCTCATTCAACCATTATTAGAGAAATGGAAGAACATCCTTAATAATAAAAGAAAAGTCTATATTAATATAATGTTCTCTCTATTCCACTTTAATGACAATAAATGAATATTTTACTTGTTCCACTTTTAAGTTAGAATTTTGAGAGTATATAATATTTTTTTTTAATTTTATTCATATTTATTAGGTATTTTGTAGTAAAATTAAATAAGAGTAGCAAGTTAATTAGTTAGTATTAATCTTTTAGCATTAAAATCCTTAGGCCATTTAGATGTGCCATATATCAAATCCAAAAAGTGCACATAAGAGTAGCAAACTGATTGGTTAGTATTAACCTTTTAACATTATGCTAAAACTAAGTAAGCCCACGCCATATAATTTCACCTTATAGATTCTAACATCCTATCTAATTCACCTTTATTTGAAATTGATCAAAATTGAAATTATAAAAAAAATAAAATAAAAGTGGTACCCACAACAACAGTTAGCTAACCCACCTTGAGTTAGCAGACTCAAAATACATCGACCTTGTCCCTCTCTTTCTCTCTTTCTCTCTTTCTTCCATGGCCCTTTCATCTACCATAATGGACCAATAAAAAATATTTCTAACAGAAGTTTATAAACACAGATTAATTTACCAGTAACAACAAGATTATTCAATACGACTTAAATGAAATCGTCTGCAAAAGCAACCTTGCCATGTACTTTTGTCTCACCACAACCCCTTCCTTTTCCACCAATACAGCAGCCACAATTTTATTATACCTATAAAAATTCAAGTGCCTTATTGTTACTTGAAAGACATTGTAGAAAATGTTCATCTTCAATAAACCGTGCCAATAATATTTTTATATAAAAAATCAATTAAATGTGATCCGATAGACTTTCTTATTAATATGAAGAGTGATAACTCTAGATTTCAAGTCCTTCGATCATAATAGCTTTTATCAATTTAGTGAATTTAAAAAGGAGTAATACAGATTCAACGGACCATCATCAAAATTAAGGAAAAATGATGGATATTGACTTTGGCTATTCAGCTATAATTATTCATCTAGTTATGTGTTCAATAATAATTTTTTAAGCAGTTTTTAATGTTTTAACTATACCTTATTTTTTATAGTGTTTGAATTAATTTTAGAAGTTAAAATAGCATTTTATGAAAAATTTACTCATATAATATTTAATTTTTAATATTTTATAAAAAGCTATTCAAACGATTAACAGTTAAATGCTATTAAAACAGCTGATTTTGCCAAATATATATATAGAGAGAGGAAGCATTGTAATCCTAACTTTAAGAGACTGTCTACATAATTTATATTTTATTTAATATGAAATTTTGAAAATATGATTTTAATTAAAATTAAGATAATAAATTTCATAAATCTATTTATTGTTAATGATAGTGTTTCTAATCATATGTATTCAATCAATAATGTGTGTGAAAAGATATATGATACTAAGTTGCATATAATAACAAAGATTATGTACAAATAATTTCATAACAAAAACCAAATAGATTGGAGTAGAAAAATTATTTCAATGAAAAATGAATTAAATTTTAATCTATATTAAATAAAAATTCAAAAACAAATATAAAATAAAGTAATATTTTTTTTTTTGGTAGACGATGAAATAAAAATTATCGTATGGATATATCTATAATATAAAGGTCTAATTAATTTGTAAATTGTAATAGTGCATCTCTATTTATATTAAGGGAAATATTTACCAATACATTTTGATCCCTGTTTACGTTAAGGAAAATATATGGAAATATTTACCATACCTGATGTATTAAGACAAATATTTACTTGTACCTCATGTATGGCCCCACCTATACACTTTGATCCCTATTTATCTATCTATAATCTATAACATATATATAAAAGTACAAATGGTAAATATTTTATCTCCAGAATGTCTTTACGTATTCTAATAGATAAAAAATATTATTAAAAATAATTTAGTCTTAATAGTTAAATTGGGACCACATTGTATTTATTTTCCTATTCTAATTATTATTATTATTATAATTTTAATCTAATTGAGAATTTATTATTTAATATGATTCTAATTAGAAATTTGTTCTATTATACCACTATATATAGATGTTTAGTTTTGATTATTTTTCGCTATCAATAATTTGTTGCTTTTACTATTTTGAATTGAAATTATTAAATTTGCGATCATATTTTTTTTTTGATAAATATTAACTCTTTCTATTTATAAATTAATAAAATAATTATTATTTATATTTATCATAATTTAGTATCCTTATATCTCTTTATTTCCTTTTAAAGTTATAAATTAGAAAGTATACAAAATATTTTTCTTCTCGTCTTATAAGACCAAAATGGACCTGAGTCCTCCCATCTGTTGACTCGAGCTTTAAGAGACACTCGAATTTCTTGATGCTCTGCATTATGATATAATAAATCATAAACAAAACAATTATACCAGCGGTCATGCACAAGAATCACACAATACTTAATCCAGTCACATAATACTTAATCCTTCAATTAAATAATCTCAACATTGCTTCTAACAGAAATTGAATAAATTAAAACTTACTATGAAATTGAATTTAGTAATCCTTATTATTATATTTTTTGTATTATTATTGTTACAGAATATAATTAAATATCTTTTTTAGCTATCGTTACGATGTTATACTTATGGTGATATTGAAGATATTCAAACTATTAATAGGTAAAAATGATATTTATTTCAAATATTTTATACAATATTAGTGATTGATTGTTGTAATATTTTTAATTAGATATATAATGTCTATATGAATAGTTTTATAATGTCTTTTAAATTATTTTTTAAGTATAAAGTCAATTTCAATATAATTGATACATATAATAAACCTTTGAAATAAATTAAAAGAAATTATATAACGAGTACAAATAATGAGTATATTGGACGTTATAAAAAACTAGTATATACTAAGGGAAAGGAAATATTTACTTATACCTGATAGATGGATCCACCTCTACACCAAATCAAAGGAGACTAATTCTTATCATACATAGTGGGAAAAAAAAAAGGAGAAAAAGTTATATTTAAAAAAAAAGAAAAAAAACTTATTTATGAGACCATTCAGGTTGTGACAAAAAATTTTCTTTCATTAATATTAGAAATTGATTAAGCTTCTGAAAATTGAGAAAAAAAGAAGGGAATTAAATGACTACTGCAAGCAAAACACAGGATAAAGCAGAAAACACCAACCAAACAGAAACTTAAAACCAAAGCGCTGTTCCAATACAACAAATCCAAACACACTAACCTCTCAGTTGCTTGAGTAACTATTAGATTAGCAAATACACCTGGTTTGTGTAGCTACTTTAGGTCTCTGCAACCTCATTTGTGCTGCCCAAACGACTCGCCGTTGGCCAATGCATGCTGTGAAGAAGTTGCATTGGAAGGATCCCTGGTATATCCACCCATAGCCGCTGCAGCTCCTCCAAAATACCCATGGTGATGATGAGCCATATGGAATGCAGGCGCAAAAGCAGTTGCAACCCCTAACGGACCAAACTCAACATTCCTCTTCACCAATGGCTCGCCTCTTATCGAGCTACGGTCCCCCTCCATCTCCCGATAGCGGTGTAGATACACAGTCAAGGGTTCAATGTAGTCATCAAACCCTAGCTTGCTCATTGCATAAAGCACATCCTCAGCTGTTATAGTCTTGCGCTGCTCGCGTTGGCAGCGCTCATTAGCTTCGCTAGTAATGAAACTTATGTACTCAGAAACGCATTCTTGGATCGTCTCTTTGGCATCGTCTGAGATTTTGGCGTGTGGAGGAAGTATCTTACGCATGATGCGGATAACGTTGGCAATTGGCATGAACCTGTCTTGTTCCCTCACAGTGCACTCATTGTCATCACCAGTAGAGTTAGCGTTATTCGTGTTGTTGTTGCCGCCGCCACTGCCCCCACCGCGATTGATTTCATCAAGCCTCATGTTCATCTCGGATAGCTTCAGTCCTGCAACAAATTTAGAAGCAAACAAGTTAAAAAAAAAAAAAATACAAGAAGAAGAATTTTTATCCATAAATTTTTTATCTTACCAAATTGAATAGAAAAAGATACTGAAAATTTTTCATTTGTACTATTTAGATCTTAAGGTAAAAATAATTATTATTTTGAAAAAAAAAAAAAGAAAGAGTAAAAATTCAATGATCTAAAAAATTACAGAAGTTCAAACTCGAGTTTGAATATAATTAAAAAAAAAAGACTAAAATTAAAATAATTGCTTAATATTTAGCTTTCTCAATGAGATAAAAGACACGAAAGCAAGAACAAGGATTTACAAGAACTACCTTCTTCTTCTTCTTCTTCTTTATAATGGGTTTTGTGAATAAGCAAACAACTATGAAATTTTTGAACCAGAAATGGTAAATGGTTAATACTATGGACTGGAAAGGAAAAAGTGTGTCAAAGTCCATTATAATGGACCCCACATCCTGATTGTCTTTATATATGAGACGTAATAAAATAGGTTTTAGCCTTTTTTTTTTGGCTAGGTTGGACTTGTCTTCCATATACGGTGGACCAAGGAGCGTTTTGAATAAAAGTGAACGGAAAAAGTGGGGCTTTTTGAAGGTAGAAAATGCATGGATGCCACTTGTTTAAGTGGGGTCAGAAATTGCATGGACTCTGCTTGCCACTTGTAAAAACCTCTGTGTTTACTGTTTCATTCATTCACCTGCTATTTGCTTTTCCAGGTAATTACCATTTCACACTTGTAGTTGTTGACTCCTGACCACTACACTACTCTTGCCAAATGCAAATTATGAATAAATAATTTATTAATTCTACATTGGTTGGTTGTTGCCTTTTATTCACTTATACTGAAACACTTTCTTTCTTTGGAGATTCTCATCTAATTTTATATAATTAAAATTTGAAGATATGAAACTAAAAAAATTTGTAAAATCTCAAAAAAAAAAAAAAAAAAAAAAAAGAAAACTGAAGGAAATTCAAGAAAGCATTATTTGTTTGGTTAACAATATTAAAACACACCATAATCTCAAAACTTTATTTTGTTCTAAGAATATTTTATTAGGAAAAAGAGAGAGAGTGCATAGATTTTCACCTATTCAAACCAGAAAATTTTAACAAGAAAAACAAATCATTGAAAGATATATCATCACTCGCGGATGATAAACCAGCTACGACATAGCTAGGCTTGAAATGGAGGACAGTTGACGGTTGCTAGAGGAGAGAAAGAACCGAAACAAAAGATATAATTTGCATGCAAGAGATGATAATCTCTCTGTGTGTATATATACATAAATGTATGCTTTTATATGAGATACAGGAAGAGAGACATTTACCAGAGCTTGTGGTAGGGAGCTTGCGATAGCCATGGAAGCCTCCGCGTTCCATCTTTCTGTTTTTCTCTCTTGAAAGGAAAATCAACTCTCTTTTTCCTTCAAATGAAACTGATCAATCAAATGGCTGTGCTACAACTAAATCAACACTGACACATTTATAGTGAAAAAGAAAGAAGGGTTCCACGTGGCAGCTGGCGACTTCAACGAGGAAGTGCGTTTTCTCTGTAATCGCTAATTAATAAGCAGTAGAGACCATGGTTTTGAACTATCGATAAAGCAGAAAACACCAACCAAACAGAAACTTAAAACCGAAGCGCTGTTCCAATACAATAAATCCAAACACATTAACCTCTCAGTTGGTCGAGTAACTATTAGATTAGCAAATACACCTGGTTAGTGTAGCTACTTTCGGTCTCTGCAGCCTCATTTGTGCTGCCCAAACGACTCGCCTTTGGCCAATGCATGCTGTGAAGAAGTTGCATTGGAAGGATCCCTGGTATATCCACCCATAGCCGCTGCAGTTCCTCCAAAAAACCCATGGTGATGATGAGCCATATGGAATGCTGGCGCAAAAGCAGTTACAACCCCTAACAGACCAAACTCAACATTCCTCTTCACCAATGGCTTGCCTCTTATCGAACTACGGTCCCCCTCCATCTCCCGATAGCGTTGTAGATACACAGTCAAGGGTTCAATATAGTCATCAAACCCTAGCTTGCTCATTGCATAAAGCACATCTCAGCTGTTATAGTCTTGCGCCGCTCGCATTGGCAGCGCTCAATAGCTTCGCTAGTAATGAAACTTATGTACTCAGAAACGCATTCTTGGATTGTCTCTTTGGCATCGTCTGAGATTTTGGCGTGTGGAGGAAGTATACGCCTGATGCGGATAACGTTGGCAATTGGCATGAACCTGTCTTGTTCCCTCACAGTGCATTCATTGTCATCACCAGTAGACTTAGTGTTATTCGTGTTGTTGTTGCTGCCGCCACTGCCCCCACCGCGATTGATTTCATCAAGCCTCATGTTCATCTCGGATAGCTTCAGTCCTGCAACAAATTTACAAGCAAACAAGTAAAAAAAAAAAAAATACAACAAGAAGAATTTTTATTATAAATAAAGCCATAAATTTTTTATTTTACTAAATTGAATAGAAAATGGTATTGAAAAATTTTCATTTGTACTGTTTCGATCTTAAGGTAAAAATAATTATTATTTTGGAAAAAAAAAAGAAGAAAGAGTGAAAATTCAATGATCTAAAAGATTACAGAAGGTCAAACTCGAGTTTGAATATAATTAAAAAAATACTAGGCTCTTTTCCATTTTATAAAATATTACTTTTCACCTTTCCACGATATCTTTATATAATAATTCCTATAAACAATTAATATTAGTTGAATTTGCTGCAAATGGTAGAAAATATCTTAAAATACTCTCTTCATCCATAAATGTAAGTGGTTTGAAGTTCTTGCATAATAATTAAAAAAATAATTAATTCCATTACAATAAAAAATTTCATTAATTTAATTAAAATGATTTATATTTATGGACAAAAAGACTACTCTGAAACTATTTATATTAATAGACAAGGAGAATAATTAATTTTGAAATCTTGATATATTCATCCTATTTTGAAAATGGGCACGGCTAGATGACGGGAGTATTAAAATAAAATTAAAAGTGAATTCCATATGTATTTTATAATATTAAAAGTAAAACTTATATGTACCTTACCTTTGTAAGTCTCATATGTATTTTATAATATTAAAAGTGAAATACATGTGTACCTTACTTTTGTAATTATATATATATATATATATATATATATATTTTACATTTAATTTTATTTTAATATTTTCGTCATAGCAGGACTCCTATCATTTAGCATTTCCTTTCAAAGATTCAAGAAATACAATCTCTAAAGCTTTTAAGGGTATTAATGGAAAAATAAGAAAAAATTGCAATGTATGTGATTGAGGTGTACAAAGACGTTACTCGAGCCCACTAATAAAAAGATTAAATAAATAAATAAATAAATAAAATTTAATCTAATAATAAGATAAGATATGAGTATCATTGACCAATAACCAAACAAAGTTTGCTATAAACACACGTGGAAGACATGTAAAGCTGCTGTCAGAAATATTAAAACAAACTCGGAACTCTCCGAAAAAAATACTTTTATTCCTCTTATTGGCCAAAAATATTAATTGTACGCATAAAAAACGGAATAAATCTCAATTTCATCCCTAAATTTATTTAGTAGGATTGAAAAAATCAATTTTGACTTTTTGAACTAATTTAGTCATTCAATTTGAATAAAATAATTAAAAAGATTCAATTTCACTTTTTAAGCAAATTTCAATCTATGAACTTATTTAAAATGATTAAAAAAATATTTTATATTTTAAATCAATTTAACCTCTAATTTTTTATTGTACTTATAATATAAAAATCATGATATAAACATTCATTAAAATTATATTTAGGATCGAGCTGACTAATTATTAAAAAATTAATTAATTATAAAATATAAAAAAATGATATATGAAACTCTTTACCATAATTAATGGTTTTAAGTTTATAAATATGTATTAATTTAAACATTTTAAAATTGACCTCTGAATTATTGCTTATGAAATTATTTTCATATTGAATAAATTGAAGTTATGACGTTGTTAATAAATTATATATATTTTAAGAAATGATGTTTTTATAAATTTAAATTTTATATTTATAATTATTAAAAAAAGTTTGATATGAGTGTATGACAAAAAGAGATAAAAAGTAAATCATGTTAAATTAAATCAATTATTTATATATAAAAATCAAGATAACTTTAATGATTAAATTAGTTTAAAAAGTGAAATTAAATTTTTTTTACATTTTATATAAGTTTAAGAATTAAATTGACTTAAAAGGTCAAATCTGACCTTTTTAATCCTACTAAATAAATTTAAAGGCTAAATTAGTCTTTATTCCTAAAAAAACTTAAGGTCTCTTTTATTTTCAAAATAACCTTATAATCTCTTAAATTTCAATTTTTATAATATTTACGCACCTCGCTAAAGTGATAAACCTGTTAACAAGACGGGCAGTAACATAGACCCATCATATTCCAAGTGGACAGTTAAATTTGCCATGTATATGCACTATTTAAAATTGAAGGAAATGATTAATATTTTAATCAAGCAAAACCTAAACTACGTCGTTTGTTCCAACAAAAGTTAAACTCTTCATCTCTAAAGTTGCCTCCATTCTTTTCAAATCATCCTTGCTGAGACTAAAATAAAACAAAACAAACAAACAAAAACAACGTCAAAAACTAATGTTATAATGTTTTATATTTTTTTATTCACATTTACAACAATTATATTATGGAAAAAAAGACAAAATAAAATTCTCATTTCTGGAAAAAATCAAACGTATTAGCTCAAAAATCCAAAATTTGAATATAAATTTATACTTAAAAAATATTAGCATTCCAAATTCATAATTATGTCATACAGAAATAATAAAGTCATAGCGTAAAGGCTATGCAAAAGGTACCCAGAAAAAAAAATTTCTAACAACTTACCAATAAATAATAAAATAACCAAGAAAGGAAATAGCATATCATCTCTCTATTTGGGTTACTGCTGTGAATCAGAGCCAAATTACGAAATGGAGATTGAAAAAAAGAAAGAGAGAAAAGGAAGAGTAATTTTGAAATAATAGTGGGATGTCCTTTACGATTATTCACCCTATTGCAACAACTGAAAGAGAGCTGATAAGGAAAAAAAAAAGGTGAAGCAAGGAAGCAATTGGGTTGTCAGGTGGTATGTCCTCTGGCAGGCTAGCCTCAAGACTTGTACAGATTTGATAACAAAAGGAAAAGCAGGTTTTTAGAGTTTGAAATTGAGAGAGACATTGAGAGAATAGGGGATGAGGGACACCTTGGAAGCTTAAAATTCTATTCACTCTCTTTTTTTATAGAAATTCTTAGATAGACTCAGTCTATCAAGTCAGCTTATAAACTCACCTAATGAAATACTGTTACATCATCATTTTGCTTTTTAAGAAACTTATTCCTCATTGATTCTTTCACATTGAGAGTAGATTGTGTCACCTTGTATCTAATGGTGAGAAAGGGTATAAGATTAAATATAAGACAGACACTTATGCAGTTGATTTAAGGATACAAACTTGCCCTTGCAAATCTTGGCAAGTATTTGAAATTCCATATCAGCATGCAGTGTGTGCACTACTTGACAATTACCTCAATTCTAATGACTACTTGTCTGGATGTTATAGCAAAGAAAAATATTTACAAGCCTATTCAATTATGATGGAACCTATGAATAGTAAGAAAATTTGAAAGAAAACTGGCATAGAGAGGTCCTTTACCTCCCCAAATGAAAAGAAGCCAAGTCGGCCACCAAAGAATAATAGGAGAAAAAAATATGGTGAAATTTCAAGTAGCCATAAGTTGTCAAGAAAGGGTGGAGTAATGACTTGTCAGGCATGTTTCAGCTTGGTTACGATAAGAAGAGTTGTAAATTGTTGAAAAGTTCAAAGAAAGCTCATAGTGCTTCTGCCACCATTTCTTTACAGGCTCAACCTATAGATAGACCTTCAAAGTTGCAGGTTAGAACATAAATGTTTTAATTAGTAGCAACATTTTCTCTCCTTTTAGGATACTTTTATAAGCATTATGTCTCCTTTTTGTATTGCAGTAAAAGGTGAAAAGGGGAGACAACAAGGGGGCAAGAAATAAACCCATCATCTCAAAAAAATGCAACAACATCAATTGATTCAAACTTGTTCTTTAATCCCTCAATATCATATTATTCTAAAAAAAAATATGAAAAAAGTGAGAAAACCATCTGCCGGAGATAGTGTATACACAGACTTCACTTCAAGAACAATAACTCTTAATGTATGTTATTTTTGCAAGTAGCTTGAAAATGTTGGAATTTCTTTCAAATTCAAAGTTATCTTTAATGTCGTTCATTCTACAGCCTGGAAATAATGGTGAAGCCTCATTTCAGATTAAAGAAAGCAAGGAAAAGGGGAGAAAAAGAGTAAGAGATGAGCTTGAACCTAACTTTATGACAAACAAAAAGGAGGGATTATGAAACAAGGGAATCACTATATAACAAGAACTCAATTGCAGGTGATGAATTTATGATTTTATGATTTGATTAAAATTTTTGAAGTTTGATTTGACTAAATTTTCATTTTCTTTTATTTAAATTGTTTGGGAGTTTGATTTGTCAATTTTGGGAGCTTGATTTGTTGTCTTCTATGATAACATAGTCTAAGAGATTGAAAATGCAATATAAAAGTACATCAGCCCCTAAACGAAAAGCAAAAAACACAGCAAAGGAAGTGCAAAATCAAGTGCGAAGTGAAGCAACCAAACTCAGCCAAGTATCGCCAACACAACAGTCGGGAACATCAAGAATTCTCTGAGATGGAACAACTATTTTTTTGTGAATTTGAGTTGGGAGAGATGAGTCTGATATGGAGCAGTTACTTTGTTTTTTTTTTTCTTTTCTTGTTTTTTTTTTTTTAACTATTGTGTTTCAACAACAATAGTTTCATTAGGACAATCTATGTTTCAATTTTTTTTCCAATTGTATTTTTGATCTTTAGCTGACAAAGTATGTATATTCCAAACTTTATCTTTTGTTCCCTTAAATTTTAAGCAATGAAATTAGATTTGCCATCTTTAAGTAGCAATCTGTTATTTCCTTATTGACTGTACATAATTTTTCAAGTCCAACAGCTTTTTTTTTGTTCTTGATAGTTCATTTCACATAACAAAAGGAATGATATGTTAGAGACATTGAACATAATGACAAGATATGAAAAAAGTGTGTTTCCATTCATTACACTAAACTCAGCCCTATAACGTGAAGGTTAAACACAATTCACATCATTCAGACATTTCATCACATACGTTGTATGCAAAAAACATTCTTTCCCATTCAATAAAAAACTAAGTCAATACGATACTACAATTGTTCACACATTCATTCATTCATTACAATCGATCGTTCCTAACACAATCAATCCACAAAATACCCAAAAACCCCTAGTCCTTATTCATTTAAAAAATATGATAAGTATTAAAACTACAATGCACAATAATAATCATTTCTCCTTTTTTAAGCTCCTTTCTAGATCATGTTCAAGATCATTTCTCCTCCTCAATAATCCTGGAATTATCCTCTTTAATCTATCATGGATAGCTAGATCAAGCCCCTGGAAATATGAACACCCTTAGTTGCGATCAACCAGACGAAGCTCACAAGCAACGAATCGTCGCCATCCTAGATTCAACTCAGTTTATGATGTGCATTGAAGACACAACATTCCACATCTACAGAGGCGAGCTTCAATCTCAATTGAAGATTGCCATTTTTTTTGTTCGCCACCTCTGAAACTCAATTTTAGGTTTATAAAGTGAATTAACTTTCTCTTTCTTTTTAAACGCATCACATTTAGCTAAAAGATTGAGAATTTTTTTTTTGTAACTTTCTGTCATTTGCCACATCACTCACAATTAAAATCAATCAACAGCGACATAGCGTGCCATGTCACACATGTGATTAGTCTAAAATGGTCCCAATGGTTGCTTATTCATTTTTGTAGTTGTCAATTCGCCAAGTAGCCACCTTATTGCATGATTTGAAATATCTAGACACCCAATTGATAAAGTGTTATGTTCATACACCAAATAAATTAAAAAAATTTAAAAAGTTCAAACATCAAATTTATCATTTTAGCTTATATTTGATGAATGAGTTCAAAACATTCTCTGCTTTGCGCTTTAATTCTCAATTTCCGGGATGATCTTTTTTCTTTTTTTTCATTTTGGGGGGAAAAAGTAAAAAGATACAAATCAAAACATTTATAGTTTAGAGCTTTGATTTGAATGATTTAAGAAATTAAAGAAACGAGTATTGGAAAAGAACCCAACAAATTATCAAGCCAACGGTAGAAATATGAGGTTAAGTTTACAGTTAAATGGAAACTAGTTGAAACATGGGAAGCTTGCATTGAAAATCAATTGTTATACAATTGAATTTGAGTTGCATGGACACAAATCAGCTGATTAATAATGTTAGTTGCGACGAACTTCAGAGTTCGACAAAGAATCAAGCTAGTGAGTTCCGCTAGCTGGAAGGGTCCTGTATGCACCTCTTTTTGTTCTCAAATGACTCGTCCTTCTCCTCGTTCTCTTCCTCATCTACTCCTTGATGATGTTCTGTTGAGTCGGCGTCGCATCTTTTCCTCTGAGGGATCACTTGAAAGAATGAATCCTTCCAATCTTTTGTTTCCAAGAACTTAAGAAGTATCTCTATTACCTGGTTTACTGTAAGGACCTGCATAGCGAACAATATGAAAAGTTCGATGAAAAGAATGCAAGATCTTTACCTTCTATTTGGAAAAATCTTGGGATGTAGAATTCACTTATAAATCACACAATTTGGTTTAGCTATGTTGAATTCAATGAAGTTGAATCCGTAGGAGTCAAATGAACATTCTCATTCATACCAAACGTGAACATAAAATTATCAATGAATTTCATAAAATTGTGCAAAATTTATTTACACAGAAAAGGGCCTTTAAATTCGACACATTAGTTTAAGGGGAAATCCACATTCCATGAGACATGAGAAGGAATATCCACTTTCCAAACACCGCGCAACTTTATTTAGCAATCAAAAGCTTCAGAATTGAAAAGCAAATAAAGAAAGATAATTGCAGTCAAATTTAATGCCTACAATAAGTTGGGGGTGGTTTTTTCAGCTGCAAGAGCATTAAAATTCAAATGACAAGAAGTTAACAGAACCTGAAAGTATAAAAAACAACCATTAAATAGTCATATGCATGTAAAGAAAATTTTCCTAGCATAATGTCCATAATTCCCTCCCTAAACAATGTGGAATTGGATAAAGTTAAATAAAGCTTGCCAAACATATGCAATTCTCGCAGAATCATTTCTGCACACTCTACAGATAGGAGGCAGTAGAGCCAAAAGGACAATGTTTTGCTACAAAGTCAGTGTCAAACACACATCTCACACGTGTCCGAAACAGCTCCATGTGTCCAAACCTTTTAATATATTTTTTATTTTATGACCCGCATCTGGGACATACATTAGAGTCTCTAATTTGTGCCAGACAACTTCACAGATTGAAATGTAGCATCTACTACTGCACGTTCGACATCAAAGATAAACTACATGCTCCAAATTTCGCAGGCTCTATCCCTTCAATATGCGAAATGCAAGCAACAAAAGACATGACATGGAAGAATTAATACAAAAGCAAACAAATCACAAGTAATAATAAACTCAGAAGCCCGTAGAAGAAGAAATTGCAAATACTGAGACCATAGGCAATACCTGAGAACTTGACATCTTCAAGTGATTGCCTATAGGGAGCTTTGCAGTTTGGATTCCTTGCTCTTTAGCTTTCTTCATGGTTAACCCTTTCCACCGATTCCGATCTACTAAGCCACCAATAATGTATATTCTTTTCAGATCAAGTTCATCAAGCTCAGTTTCTGCATCTGCTGTGAGATAAACTAGATTTTCTTTCTGATCTTGCAATGCCTCAATGTACGATCGACTTTCTTTCTCAATTATCCATTTGTCAAATCCTGGAAGCCTTTGCAATTGGCTTTCCATTTCTCCTGCACAACCAGTCAACCAGAGGTGACCAGGGGTAGCACATCTTCCATTCACGGCATAGCAATACATAATCTGCCAATCCATTTAAATATAATAGAAATTTAATTATTTTTACATAGTTCTTTTAAGAAAGCCTTAAAGAAGAAGCATTTAGTTAAATTCCATTCGCTCAATTTGCAGTCTTAAAACGTAAAAATTCATTTTCTAAAGATACCCAAAAAAAATAGCAGTTTATACTATAGGGTAAGCAGAAAAGAAAATAAATCCACTACTCACTTTCCATTATTCCAAACACTGAGGGCTTGTTAGTTCACCCTGGAAATGGAATAGAAATGGAAATGAACATCTGTACTTAAAAACTCCTATTCCGAGATTAATTTCTAAAATAAATTGAACAAAATTTGTTAGTTAGATTAACTATTTTACTCATAAATTAAAATTATTCACACATAAAAGTACGTAAAAATAATAATAACTCTCTCCCGAACCAAACAAAAATTGGAATCCGACTCTTAAGAATTAAATTCCACTTCGACCATATTAGTTTTATCTAAAATCAATGGAAATGCATTTTCAGAGACAATGTGAATGCATAAGAGACCTGTTGAACGAGACTGTTAATCTCAGAGGAAGTCATGAGATGAGAGAATTCTAAATCGATAACGATTTTTTGACCGTTGATTTTTGCTTCCGTTAATCTTTGGATTTTATTTTCTCTTTCCTCCGATCGTTTCTCCATTCTCTCTTTCCTTAGCTCTCTTCTCGACTCCATTAGCTTTGCCCTCTCCTCTTCAGAGACGCCGGCTAGGGTTTCTTCCCATTCCTTTCGCTTTCTCTCTGCCTCTTTCTTCTTTTGCTCTTTCATTAAGGCCTTCTTCTCCGCTTTTCTCGCTTCGAATTTTTGCTGCTTTAAAAGCTTCTTTTGGGCGTTTTTCGAAAGAGGCTGCGGTTGTGGAGACGGTGGCTGTTGTTCATCTTGTGGAGGAACTCGCTGCAAATCGGATCGGTGATCGGGGTTTGTTTGTTCCATTTGTGCGTCGTCAGCTACCATTGTTGCGCTTGCTGTTGCAGAGACTTCGGTTCCGACTGAATGTATGGGATTAAGGTTAAGCCCGAAAGGGTTTAGGTTTCCCATTTTCTTTCTGTTCACATTTGTTATTCATGTCGTGTGAAACACAGCGTCGTTTGATGGCGTAGTGCACGTGTCAGCAATAGAATAAGGCCCGATCAATCGTTTTCATCCCAAACTTTAGATTGTATTTCAATTTGACTCGAATTTAATTTTTATATCAAATTTCACATCAATTTTTACTTTTTATTATAACTAGTGTTAGCACCCGCATAATGCATAATGGGTGGAGCAGCATGAAAAAATAAATAATATTTTATAACATCATTTAAAAATAATAAAATTATATAATAAAATGATCATCAGATGTATTATAAATATCTGAATCCATTTAAATACCTAATTAAAAATTTAAGTATTCAAATTCATATAGAAATTCACTTTTAATAATTAAATTCGTCCCGAACTCGATTATGATTATCTCTTTAAATACTCAAATATGTTTACATTAAAAAAAAAAAATATATATATATATATATATTTTAAAGTAAAAATTATAAAATTATTATTTTGATTTAATAAAAATATAATATAAGTATTAAATATAATTATAGCATTAATATAATTAAAAAGGTATATATATATATATATATATATATATATATATATATTATAAAAATAATTATTTTAAATATTTTTAGAATATTAATTAAACAGATAATGGATATCGAGTACCTGAATCATTGAACCCAACCCAAACTTGATACGTACTATCCGAACTCGCCCCAACCTCGTCTATTCATTGTCCAAATTTGCCAAAATCCTATTGAATCTTATCAAGTACTCATCTGGTCAAGTAAAATTGTATCTCTAAATGAGATATACAATTTTAAGTATCCTGTGAAGCCTTTCATTAATAATAGCAAAAATCATATATAATATGACATATATAAAAAAATACATACACACTATTGATGTATTTTTCAATAATGATAATAATTTTTTATTTTTATATTTATAATTTATTATAAATAATTATTTATTTATTTGAAATATTAATATATTACTTATTATATGTAATGTGTCATAAGTATATAGATGTCATACTTGTTTAAAAAATATTAAATCATGTACATTTTCGTGTCTTATATCATGTGTCCGTGCAACATAACTCATAGTATATAAGACAACTCAATATATTAAACTAATCGATCAAGATGTTTTTCTAATTATCAATAAAAAGTGAAGTGTTTTCTTATTTAAATTTATTTTCATGTCTTTGAAATAAGAAATTAAGTATAATGTTAGTGCTTACTTATTAATTGTTTTATAATAAAAAATAAATTTATATTAATATATTAGTGTTAGTGATAACCTTTTTTTATATATATTAACCTTAATTTCATTTTATGTTTATAATTTATCGCAAATAATTATTTATTTATTTGAAATATTAATATATTATTTATTATGTGTAATGTGTCATAAGTATATGAATGTCCTATTTATTTAAAAATTATTAAGTCACGCATATTTTCGTATCTCGTACCCTGTATTTGTACAACCTAATTCCTGGTATATGAGACTACATTATATACCAAGTTAATCAATCAAGATATTTTTTTTAATTACCAGTAAAAAGTGAAGTGTTTTTTTTAAATTTATCTTTATGTCTTTGAAATATAAAATTAAATTTTTTATTTTATGCTTATAATTTATTATAAATGATTATTTATTTATTTAAAATATTAATGTATTATTTGTTCTGTGTTGTGTGTTATAAGAGCGTTGATGTTGTATTTTTTTAAAAGTTATCGTATCTCGTACGTTTTTATATTTCATTTTCTGTGTCCATGCAACCTAACTCCTGACATATGAGACTATTCTATACACCAAGTTAATCAACCAAAGTTTTTTTAATTACTAAATAAAAATGAAGTATATTTTTTAAATTTGTTTTTGTTTCATTGAGATAAAAAATTAAGTTTTATTTTATTTTATGTTTATGATTTATTATAAATAGTTGTATATTTACTTGAACATGTGAATATTTTATTTTTTAAAAATTATATCCGTAAGCGTGTAAATTACTTATTAATTATTTTTTAATGAAAAATAAATACATATTTATATATTAGTGTTAAACATAATCTTTTTTTATAAATATTATTTTGATAAAGACATTATCTAAAATACCTTTTTTTTAATTACATGTGTCTTATTTCTTACAATTGGCTTTTTCAGAGACTTACACTTGGCATCTTCACAATGCAAACTGCTCTGTTTTTAAATATATAATATAGATAACATTTTAAATTAAAATTGGACTTAAATAAATAAATATATATTTATAGGAAGCTAGAGCACATATATTAATAATAAATAAATTTTGAATATTTTATCTCATCACTAAAATGATGCATTCTCATTCTTCTCTTGCTTGGCTCTTTCGTTTATTTTTCTTTTCATAAAAATGTTCTTTATGACCAAAATAATAATAGTTCCAAAAATATAAGAATGAAAATTATTTCACCTATATAATCAATTTTATTTCTCTTTTCTTATAACTTTATTCTGTCTTCTCTTTTCTATTATGACATAAAATATATAAATATTAATATGAAAAATAATATATGGAAGTCTCCTTTTTTTTCCCAATATGCTTTATATATATATATATATATATATGTGCGCGCGCAAATCGACTTTTTTATTCTCCTAATAAAAGTTAGTATATTTTTAAATGACGGACTAAAGTATAAGGATAGGGATAATTAAGAAATAGTTGGAGAAAGTTTAACGAGGAGCTACAATCTTGATTTGATTATGAGCCGAAAGTTTTGAACTTTAACTTGAAAATTATGAGCCAAAAGTTACATCATCAAATCTTGATTACTGACATTTTGAGGAGGGGAAAAAAGAAATATAAAAAGGTGCACTTTCTTTTTCAAAAAGAAAAATTTATATAGGGTTTTTGTGTCTTTTCCTCTCTATTTACGTCCATGATTGATTAAATTGGATGAAAGAACAATAAAGTGTAATGGAACTAAAATATGTAGATAAAATAGTATATTTTATAAAATATAGAACAAAGTAGATAATTATGGCAGAATATGAAAAACACACTTATAATTTTTCTAAATTAAAATTACATTAATCGTGGGATGTGTCATTAAAAACTAAATTTATTTATATTTTTATAAAAAATAATTATATTGTCTATCAGATGAAATATTTTGGGGCCCATTTGGTTTAGTTATTTATACGAGCATATAATGATTTTAATAGTTGATAGCTGATGGTTGACGAGGGTTAACTGATGAATGACGGTATCTATAAAATTTTAGTAGATGTTATAGGGAAAATAATTATTTTGGCAAGGTTTGTAGTAATTATTTAAGTAGTCACCTGACTTTTATATAAATATTTATACAATTTTTGAAGTTGGTTTCTATCATACAATTTAGTCATTCTATTCAAAAATTTCATTTTTTACCGTTAATTTTTCGTAAAATGACCAAACTACCATGAACCCTCTAATTAAGATATCCTCTCCTGAATAACTATGATGATTATCATCTTCAATTGCTTTGTTTGTGTTGGAAATGATTTTTTTTAATAGGATTCAATGAATTTGCATATAATATCAGAATACAAGATTTTTTTTTATATGAATCTAAACAGTAAAAAAAAGAATTTGTCTATTGAGACGCTTACTCTTGATTAGTAGTTAGCAATCATAAAGGCAGTTGTGATTCGTTAGGTCATACCAAGCAGTTGTCTCTTTTGTCGAAGAGAAAAAATTCCAGAATCTTTGAGCTATTCCAAATTCTTTAGGGTGTATTGAATTAAGACTATTAGATTTTAAAAGATTTTAAAATTTCGATAGTATTCAATTCGGACTCTTATAAAATTCATAAAAATCTGATGACATTTAATTATGACTTTTCAAAACTCCATACGAAGTTAATGACATTCAAAAAATTATTGATTTGGAATGATTTTGTAAATTTATTGATTTCGTTAAATTTTAGAGTAATAGGTATAAATAAAAGAGTTATTTACAAACTCATTCTTCAACTCAAAGATTTCAAAAATCTTTTAAAATTTAATAGAGTCTTAGTTCAATACACCCCTTCATAGAATGGAAGAATAGAAGTGGTACCTGCAAATTTTAAACTACATATATAGATATCTATTTAAAATTTTACTATCTTTATCCGTTTCAATACCGATTCAAGTGCCCGCATTCGAACCCGTATCAATATTTACTATTCATATCTGTTTAAAACCCATTAAAGTACCTTTTAAACGGGTGGGGTACCCTCAAATCTTTAAATATCCAAATTTTGAACTTATTTAAAATACATTTTTTATTAATAATGGATTGAATATCCACTATCGAACTTGTTGAATATAGCGGTTAATGGAAGCGCAAGAAGGTCGTCGACGATGCTGGCCATTGTAGACTTTTTACTATCAGTGCTACTAAGGTTTTAACGAAGAAAAAAATGATTTTGGAAAAGATTACACATTTTACTTTTTAGTCCTTCATTGTTTTTCAGTTTTTCATTGGATTTCAAATTATTTTAATTTGTGCAATTAGGTTCTAAAATTAATTTTGAGTTGGATATATAGAAATTATTTTAATTCTCTCAAAGTCAATCAAAATCTATAGAAAAAAAAAATTCCGATCAAATCCGTAAAAACTCTAAGTAGAATTCTAGTGGACTTTGTGAAAATTTTAGAAAAGCCTTCAATTCCGTTAAACTCAACAATCTTTTTAAAATCTAACACCATTCTAATCTAGTACACCCTCTTAGATTCTCACACTTAGCGGAGTATATCGGATTAAGATTCTAGTAGATTTTAAAAGATTTTAAAATTCTAATGGTATTCAATCTAGATTTTTTCGGAGCATATCAAAATTTTGTAGTATTTAATTCAAACTCTTATAAAAGCCAGATTAATCTAATGGTATTTAATTATAACTCTTTAAAAGTCTATACAAATTTGATGGTATTAAAAAACTTACTAATTTAGAAAGATTTTATAAAATTATTGATTTCATTGAATTTTAAAGTGCTAGGTACGAATAAAAGAGTCATTCATAAATTTATCCTCCAACCGAAGATTTCAAAAATCTTTTAAAATCTAACAAAGTCTTAATCTAAAATACTCCTTAATAAGGATGTACGTGGAGTGCCCGCAAATTTTAAATGTATTCATCTAAAATTTTACTGTTCATATCCATTCTAAATCCATTTAATAATCATTTAAGCATCTGTATCCAAACTCATTTAAATTTTAGTATCCATATATGTCCAAAATTCATTTAAAGTATCTTTTGAACGGATAAGATATCTATAAATCTTAACTATTCAAATTTGAATTTATTTAAAATATAATTTTTATTAATAATGGATAGGGTACCGCTACCAAACATGTTTAATATAGCAATTAATGGATAGAGAATATCCAAATATATATACACATATCCTACATGTACTTGTATCCATTGCGAGTGTAATTTCACTGCCCATGTTCATCACGGATAATAATTTTACTATCCATATATGTCCCAAACCTATTTATAACTACAAATATCTTCTTTAGATGGATCGAAGTGGGTCGGGTATCCTGAAGTAACCACTTTTATCCCTACCCCTTAAGATGTAAAATAATATACTCCCTCCGTTCTATTTATATAGAGAAAATTTCTGTTTGGGGTGTTTTATTTATGTAGAGAAAATTTTCTAATATAGTAACTTTGAGACTAATGCCAAGGAAAAAAAGTCTAATATGTCATTACTTTGATTTATGATTAAACACTAACTTTGAGAATATTTCAAGAAAGTGGCAGACATTATTATGGTTAGCATTTAATGTTCAAAAATTAACTGAAACGTGCATAAAAAAAATTGTGAAATTCAAACACATTTTGCGCGCAGATTAATTTCACTAAGTAGTTTGTGCTTAACATTTAAGTGTGCACATATAGTGAAATTTACTCACAAATCTTAATTTAATCGTGTTTTGTTGCTCTGTTAATAAGATAACTAGAAAATGTGAAGATTGGTGCTCATATTTGCAAGGTTGTTTGCAAATTTCTATAACAAAATGTGGACACATGAAAATAATTGCGCACACTTACAATTTTGTCATGATAAACAACTTTACTTTTTAGTTAGTCCACATGTATAACAGAAATATGTGAATATTTTTATATGACAGCACACATATATTAAAAATATGTACAATATAAATTAAGATTCAGTGAACATATTGAGCAGTAGATGTTGCATTTCTGTTGCAGCTTTTCTAACTATTTAACTATAAACTTTAATTACATTAGGCAAACAACCATTCATCATAAGGTTATTTTTGGACATGTGTTTGATTTTATAGTTGTTACCTTCATTTTAACTGATGATACCAACTATACAAGTTTATAATGTGAAAAACATCTTATTCAAATCAAAAGTAGAGAATTCATAATAAGTTTTAATAATAGCATCAATCAGCTGCTCAATTGTGTGTGGAGCCTTCTTATATTTGATTGAATTTATAGCTTTAAAGAAACCAATGTCTAAAATATTTAAGTCAAGGCTATTCGGAGATTGTCTGTTTCACAGACCTTTCATTCCAGTATAAGCTACGCTATTATTTTTTGCATTATGCCAAATTTTATAAACTATCGTAATGGATATAGATAAACTGTCTGTAACTTTATGAATACTGCGGGCATTTGACTCATTCTTCTTAGTTTTAGAACACAACAACATACAAGCTATATTTTTCACATCTTTAGTGATGTTTTTCCTTTTGTTGGCTTTTCGTGCCTCTTCTGAAATGTTAATTGGTGGTGTTATTATTTCAAATTTCACAAAAGGGGATTGTTCAGTAGATGGCAAGGAGGTCAAGTCTAAGGATTGATTGTTGAGTATAGGCTCAACTTCTAAAATTGCAAGCAAATTTTGAGGGATTGTATTCAAATCAAAAGGAAGGATTGTGTCCATGGCGTTTGTGGATTAAATTTTAGAGTTATAAACTCATCTCCGTTTAAACTAATTCAATTTTGAAAATTTTGACTCCAAATTTTAATTTTTTATTTGCATATTTAGTAAAGTAAAATAAAGAATTCAAGGTTAAAATTTTTTGCTCCAATTTTTTTCAACTTTTACATTAATTTTGTCAATCCAAATTTGATATTGAGATTTTAGTGTGCAATTATAATTACATAGCCCACGTTTTTTTGTTATTGGAAGTCTAAATAAATGAAATATTTTATTTCAGCAACTAATTCTCTCTCTCATCATTTATCACATTTTATTGAAAATTGGGAATCACTCTAATATCTTTTTAAGGGTAATTTAGGAAGAAATCAACAAAAGGACCATTTTCTTAATCCTAGAGAAATTTTGACTTTCTCTATATAAATAGAACGGAGGAAGTATTAATTATTGCATTAGTTTCAAATTAGCATTAATATTAATTTTTGTCAGAATATCACATTCTTAGCACTTTTAAGGGTAATTTAGGAAGAAATCAACAAAAGGACCATTTTCTTAATCCTAGAGAAATTTTGACTTTCTCTATATAAATAGAACGGAGGAAGTATTAATTATTGCATTAGTTTCAAATTAGTTCATGTGCTAAGAATGTGATATTCTGACAAAAATTAATATTAATGCTAATGTAAATTTTCAGAATTAATTTGATTATTTTTTGAAATTTTTATGGGTTGATTTCAATTAAATAATAATTTAATCAAATAAAAAAATTGAAAAAGCTTTGAAATAGTAAAAGACCTAAATACAATCTGCCATTTTTATGGCCCAACCACTAGGCACCACACATATCCTCTTTAGATGGATCGGAGCGGAGTGGCTACCCTAAAAAATATGAACTACTTTCATCCCTACCCCTTAGGATGTAAAACAATATATTAATTATTGGATTAGTTTCAAATTAATTCATGTGCTGAGAATGTGATAGTCTGTTAAAAATTAATATTAATGCTACTGTAAATTTTCAAAATTAATTTGATTATTTTTTGAAATTTTTATGGGTTGATTTCAATTAAATAATAATTTAATCAAATAAAAAATTATAAAAGTTTTGAAATAGTAAAACAGTTGAAGAATACAATCCATCATTTTTGTGGCCCGACCACTAGGCTCCGTGAGTCACAAGCAACGAGCCGTGCATCAGTTTTAAATTAATATAAAACCACCTCCTTGTGTGAGCTTTGACAGTTGACGTGAGTCTTAGCTAGCAGTGGTTGCTGGTTAGATATATATATATATATATATAGATATACATCTAAACATGCGATTTTTCGACAAAATGGTTGTCATTCAGTTAAGTGACGAGAAACCTGTGGTCTGTTAATCACATTATGACTAATCTAGGAGCATATGATAGTCGTCGGCGACAGTTGGCCATTGCAGGCCTTTCACCGTCAGCGGCGACAAGGTTTTAATGAAGAAAAAAAATGCTTTTGGAAAAGACGACGCATTTACTTTTTAGTTCCTCGTTGTTTTTTAATTTTTCAATTCGGTTCCAAAACCGTTTAATTTATTCAATTAGGTCCTGAAATTAATTTTGATTAAATATATAAAATTATTGTAATTCCATCAAAGTCAATCGAAATCTATAAAAAAATGTCTCACCAATTTCATAAAATAATATGTAGCAATCTAGTGAAATCTGTAGAAATCTTAAAAAATCCTTCAATTACATCAAACTCAAGTATTCTTTTAAAATTTTACACAATTCCAATTTAATGCACCCCTTTAGTTCTATTTAGTTCTAAGCTTAAAGGAAGAGGGTTTTCTACGGAAGCCCATTTTGAAGCTTGATATTGGTCTCTTTAGGTAGCTGAACAAGGGCATTTTAGGTACAGGTATGAGTTTCACAAGCCAACCAATTGGCCATGATACAACAGGTATTTAGAACACAAACTGCCCAATGTGGTAAGTTAATATTTCTGTACTAGCAAACTTTTTTAGGAACTTCACCATCACAAACTGAAGAATTATAGTAATGGCCATAATTCCTAGAAATAGATGATTCATGTGAATGCCTTTGAATACCTGTTGCTTTTCCAAATTCTTTGCATTCAATTCATTGAATATATACTTGTACCATTTACCTCTGGACTCACATTAAATATAGACTTACCTTTGAATTGTGAAGTCAAAAGGATTGCTATCTAGTATAGAGGTTGAGCTAGGAGGTTTCTCCACATTATATTTTGTTATGAGATGCTCCATCCGGCCTACTGTCTGCCTTTGCATTAGCTCATCGATAATCCTTTCTATGACTAGAGCTAGAGCTCCAAGCGTGTCCATGATCGGGTTTACCCATAGTAATTGTACTGTTGTTAAGGGAACTCTCCAACTTGATTAGGTTTAGATGTCGGATGTGATTTGGTTATGGAGATAATGATTGACCTAGACACGATGATGGTTTGTGGCAATGAAGACAGCAGCAGGCAGAGGAAGATGCAGAAAATTTGGGTTTCAGGTATTTTATAGGAGAGAGATTGACAATAATGGTAATAAAAAATTATAAAGGATAATTTCATCTTTTCTTTCAAAATTAACGACAAAAGGACCAAATAATATTAGGGGAGTAAACCTCAGAGATGTCATAAGTATTTGTCTACACCATATATAAATGTGAAAATAATTGGATTTTCTACAGTACTGTTCGTGAAGTTTGTAATATTATAAGGGTTATTTTCATTAGAAGGGCTTGAACTATAAGGATAATCACTTAATTGGGTACCAACTTCAATTTGTATTTGTAAAATACCTAAACTCACCAATTTGTAACAGTAAAATGTCTGTCGCCGAAATTATGAAATTTCGATGGCTGGATTGCCACGTATTTCACGCGTGACTTTTTTTTCATGTCAGCATTTTCCTCTCTCCTCCATCAATACTCTAATAAAAAGTTGCTATGTCAAAAATATTGGTCAGAGGGATGATCGGAGCAGAGGAGTTGTCGGAGCTCGTCGGAACCGAGCACCTGAAGCAGAGATGGCGTCGAATAGTGAAGCAGGACTTAGATCACGTCTAAGAGCTCCCATCGACACTAGATCGCGAGGAACAATAGCTGAGATCGCACACCTGATGCCTGGAGATGGTGGCTGAACCCTGAGTCGCAAGTTGCTGTCCATATTGCGCGCGGAGGAGAAGGGAGGAGTTGTTGTCGTTGAGACGTGGTGGAAGTGTTGGGTGGCTGCAACACTGGCCTGGTTCGTGCGATAGTGAGGAGAAGGGAGATAGCGATAGAGAAAGGAAAGAGAGAGGAGCTGTGGCAGTGGCTGGAGACACGGTGTGCGGTGCTGCGTGTTGTGGTCAAGCGTGTGCACAGAGAGAGAGAGAGAGAGAGTCAGTGAGAGAGGGTGAGAGTGATAGAGAAGAGAGAGACAGGGAGAGAAGAGTGATAGAGAGAGAAGGAGAAGGCTGTGATGGTGGTGTGATGAAGCTCGTGGTGGCTGGAGTTGCGGTGGTGGTGGCTGACATGGAGGACAAAGAGGAAAATGTTGACATGGAAAAATAAGAGGGTTAAAAAATGCCCCGCGTGAAATACATTGGCAATTCGGCTATCGAAATTTCACAATTTCGGGTGACAAATATTTTACAGTTCCTTATTAGTGAGTTTAGGCATTTTACAGATACAAATTGAAGTTGGTACCCCATTAAGTGATTACCCTTATAGTTTAGGCCCTTCTAGTAAAAATAACCCAATATTATAAAATAACCTTAGTCATAAACAATTAGAAAATTACATTTTATTACTTGATTGGATATAATTTATAAAAATTATTTTTTAAATATATATAATCACACACATATACATTTAAAATCTACTAGAAACTAAGAGTCCGTTTAGAGCAAATGAATTCCACAAAATAATAAGTTAAAAAAATGACAAGTTATTATTTGTACATAACAAATATAATTGGTTTTTTCCTTTCAAAAAAAATATAATTGGTTTTTGTCATTTATTTTATTAAATTATTATGTCAGGAATGTTATAAAAAATAAAAACAAAACATAACAAATTCATTTACAAATTAACTTAAAATTCATTTATGAATGATTTCTACAATCATGAAACTATTCTACCATTTGTGCAGGTCGCTATTTATGCGACAAGGAATTTTGCTACCTTAGGACAGTTAGAGTTACTGCTGCCGTTTACCGAGCCTTCCATTCAAAGCTTATAAAACTTCTCCTTCCGACCTTCTAGCACCAGGTAGGTGTCAGACTCTATACATCGTGTTACCACAGTCATGTGTTTTTAATAAACAGTCGCTACCCTCGAGTATGTGACGCTTTTCTAATCAAAAGATAGGAGAGTACCCCTTCTCCTGAGGTTACCAGGTTGTTTAAACTAATTTTAAAAATTAAGGGTCTGTAATTTCTTTATATTAATCTTAATTGCTAAACTATACCAGAAACAATATTAATAAATCACACCATGTATACTAGAAAGGAGTATTACGAAAAGGAAAAATATGAGAAAATATAATGTTTTATTAAAATTCTTTATTTAATTGGGTATAATTATTTTAAAAAGAATAAATATAATTTATTATTATTTGTAGAGGAATACATATAAGATTTTTATTTGATATAAAATAGAAAATAAAACTCAATATATATACATATATATATATATATATATATATTATTTTTTTTCTTTTTTGAAAGGTATTTATATTGTATATAAATGTAGGAATAAAAGAGGAATAATATAGTTTTTAATAATATCATTGATGAAATTTAAAGTCTGTTAAAAATAATCTTAGTTACAGCCTATTAGAAAAATTATATTTTAAATTTATTTATAATAAAAATATATGTGATAAGAATACAATTAAAATTTTACATATAGTATAGATATAGATAGATAGATATAAACTAATTTTTTTATGACGTGTGTTGCACGTTTGATTATGCAGTATAGATATTTTAATAGAATAGTTTATTTTTGAGAATAACATTTTGATGTTAATGAAAAACTAATAGATATATATAAATTATTAAATAACTAGATGTTATACGTTAAGTTTGAAATATCATATATTAGCTTACAAAGTCAACTCCTTCTCTAATTTGGCATTTAGATGTTTTATCAACATTGATTATATATGTAATGTACTTATAATTGTTGTTAAGTCCACAATTAAGATATGAGATAATGTTATTTTTGGTGTCTAAAGTTGCATTTCTTTTCTATTTTAATGTCTGAATAAAAAATAATAATAATTGGGTACCTGAACTTTTAATTTTTTAAATTTTGTCTCCTGATGAAGTGGTAGTCGAATTGTATAATAGGACGAAGTGGACCCATTTTTACCTGTGTATCCACTTACGTGGCCTGATAATTAATCAACATAAACAGTCCAATGTGGCAAATTGGGTTAATTTACCATTTTAACCTCATTTGTTATAATTGAAACAACAAATCCCCCAAAATCTCTATCCTAATTCACTATCATTTTGTGTTTTCTCCTCTCTCTCTCTCAATCCACAATCCACACTTGAAAAATCAAAATTCCATTTTTTTTTTATGGTGATATCGAAATTCTCTCTCAATTCTTAACCTCTTTTTGTTGTGCTAAATGATGTACAAATCTTTATTTCTACATGCAACCGTTTCTTCAATCACAAGGAAGAATATTAAGGAAGATGAGATTTATGCCATCATCACTATCATCAAATTCTCATCGGCTACTGACTGCTCTTGTTGACTCATGGCATAGCAAAGTTTATAAAGTTAAGAACAGCGTCACTAACATTGATTCAGAGAGAGAAGAGAAAAAAGAAAGAGTAATAAATTGCTCAAGTTGTTATAGCAACTATCTCCTATTTTGTGTTCGTAGATTTCCAATTTATGTTGCACTCATGGTTTTCTAAGCTGAAAATCAAACAATTAGAGCAAATGTACTTCTTAATTGAAAAGGGAGAAAGTTAGCCAAAAGTATACACAAGCTGCAGAGCGAAGGCATTAGCTTTCGCTTGGATTCTTGGAGAGTGCCCTTGATGTGGTTTGGAGCTTTCAGACGCAGTGCTTATTTTGCTTCCCTTTTGTTCTATGCTTTTTTTTTCCCTTCCAGTCTTCTAGTCATTTGTGATTTATGTTCTTTATAAATCATTGGGCTCCTCTTTGTTCGTTGTGATATTGAAGGTGAACTGTGGATTGAGAACTGAGAGAGGGAGAGGAAAAGAAAATGTTAAACGATAGTGAATTAGGTTAGAGATTTTGGGAGATTTATTGTTGGAGCTGAAACAAATGAGGTTAAAATGGTATAGTAACCCTATGAACACATTGGACTGCTCACGAGATTAATTGTCAGGACATGTAAGCGGACACGTAGGCGGAAATGGACTTCACTTCATCCTATTGTACAATCCAACTGTCCACTTCATTAGGAGACATAAAATTAAAAAAAAATTTAGAGTCCAAATATTCAATTGTTATTATTTTCCATTCACACATCAAAATGAAAAAAAAAAAAAAAGAAAATTTATATACAAAAAATAATATTATCTCTTAGTATATTAATTGACTAATTTATTATATGTATCAAGTTTGATCAATTACATTATTAGCTTAATAATATTATTATTTACTCATGTATAATTAAAATGTCCATTTAACTAAGAATATATTCAAAAATATTTATGCTATTATAAATAATGTTAACTCTCTTTATAACAGATTATTTGATATTTATCATTACTGATTTATTTCAAATAGAGTTTTTTTTCTTTCTAAACATTTGATAATTCATAATAATTTATTAAAAATAATAATTACAATAATTATTAGAATAATATTTAAATATCTCCATGCCAAGTTCAATTTTTCAACTAATATGATACAAATACAAATCAGAAAGTTCTAAAATAACTGATAAAATTAACTGTTGATGGAGATTTTCATCAGCAACAGACCTACAACCTTGTTGTTGGGCACAGGTTAGATGAATCAACAGCTGATTAGAATTTCCATCGGCTATTGATTAAAAAGTTTATCAAACGCTTATAATCTAGTTGTTGGGCACACATATAAATGAGAATAAAAAAATTATTTTTTATTATTGTGCGCATTAATAAAAGAAAATTAAATTGAATCTCTTTCATTCTTTTAATGAATACATTATCAGAATTTTTGCCTTTTCTTCTAATTTAATATATAAACCCTACAGTTAAGAAGCGGATAACTAAAGATTTGGTTGCTAGTTGCAACAAATGGATAGGATTACCAGAAGGAAGACACAGAGACGTAGAGGCAAATCTATAAATAAGGAAAAATTGAGGGAAACCATAATATAAACTCACGCTCTCACGTGAGGTGTAAGACACAGAGAGGAAGAGGCAAATCTATAAATAAGCTAAAATTGAGGGGCACCATAAAATAAACTCACGCTCTCACGTGAGGTGCAATAATATTATAGTAATAATAAATTAAGTAGATACTGATCTGAAAAGTCAAGGTAGCATTTCGCGTGATTTCACTTGCATTTAGAGTTCATTTCGCGTTGTTGTTCGAAAGTTTCGAAACCCAACCTCCACTTGTTATATACATAGAAAAATCGAAATCTTTAGGGAAAAATTGAAAAAAAAAAAAAAGAAAAAAAACTGGAAAAAAAGTGGAAAAGGGGGGGAGAGAGAGACAAAATCCAGTTTCCGTAGCTTCGCTTTAGCCCTATCTGTATAAGAGAAGAAGAAGAAAAGAAGGGAAATAATCGATGAGAGTGCTGCTTATTGCAGGTAAAGACTAACGAGGCGAAGAAAACCACGACGGTTTAATGGCACTAAAGCTTGAACAGCAGCTCAAGGAGGTGGGATCGAAGCTCGAGACTCCTCCTCCTACTAAAGACACTCTTGTTAAGCTCATAAAGGTACGCATTTGTCCGAATTGTTATCTAATTACTCTAATTTGGTCAGCTTTGTGAGCGTGGGTGGGAGAATAGGGGTTGTTAGTGTTTTATCTGTTTGGTTTCTGAGAAAATTGTGGGAACTAAACGAACTAAAGCACAAATTAGGTTTCTTGTTTCTGTTTTTTATGTGTTTTGTGGTGGTTCGCTGAATTAGGTTAATTGGAGTTACTGATGTAGCTTGCTTAGGGTTTCTTTTTAACGTGAGTTCCGAAAAATGAGGTTTTCATACGTCAAATTTGCACTCTTTTTAGGTTGCAAGTTAGTGTTTAGAGAACTAAGTATTTTTCTGGAGGGTTAGGAAACTCGTACGGTGAAATTTGATTGAAATAGGGTTTATTACTGCATGGTTTCTTTCAAGGGTTTGCAGCTAAACAGGGAAAATTAATTATACATTAAATAATATAATATATGCCGTTCAACATTTTAACTTGTTTCTGTTATGGTGGATTGAATTCCTGGAGGGTAAAAATTAATGCCTTTGATGGAAGCTTTTAGTACTTCTATTTGATTTAGAGTGGCTCTGGGTCTTGGATGGGGCTACTGTACCTGTAGATATTAAATGAATAAATCGGTTCTTTGTTAGGTGATGAGCTCAAGATGCTTTTCACTGGGATCATCCCATGTTGAAATTTTATTATTAACGAGTCTCATCGGTCAATAATTGGGATGTTTGGTGTTCATCTTGGACTATTTAACAGTTAATTTTTCACCTGTTGGATTAAGTTGTGCACTATGCTATAATGCAACAAATGGCCAAGGCCAAAGCTGTTCATGTCATTGGTCTTGGATGCCTGATCAATAACTTACTCTAACTTGAACAATTGGGAAATGATTATGCATGGGAAGAGGGCAAAGGGGTGGTATTACAGGGGCACATCTAGACCTGAAATTTTAATGTTTGCAATAGGCTATTGGACATTGATGTTGTGGGTGCAAAAGTAACCATCATGAAACATAAGAGGGAGCTAATATTGAACATGATGATGAAACCTCTTTGCAATAATGAGATGATATTCTCAAATATGTCATTGACGACTAGGTGTCAGATATAAAATTGTTAAGGTTGATTATGTGGATAACTTTCACCCATGGCCAATTCGCATTTAACTTTATGGTAACCTTTTTCTCAGGAAGAAAAGGAAGGTTTTGGCAACCTAATGCGATTTGTTGCTCCAAAATCATCAATTTAAAATTTTCTGCCAATAGTCATTGGGGCTAAATTCAACTTAATATTGGTGGAGATGGGGTATGGCATCCTCATAAAATTGAGTGATGGCCTTAATTGGAAAAAAAGGGGGAAATTAACAGTATTTTTGAGGGGCTAACTTTGAATGTCTTTGAGTGAAATAGCTCATATAAACTGCCACATCAGTTTTCTGGCAAACGGTTGCAATGTGTCTCCAATAACTTTAGTGAAACTAAATCTGTAAATTTGTGACTTATGCTCCAAGCTACAACTAAATGAAAGTTAATCATTGTGCTGAAGTTAAGTTTTAATTCAAGTGACATAAGTGAAATTTACAATCACGAAGTAAAAGATTCACTGTCAATGATTTGAAACAAGTTGAGCCTGAAAGCTACATAGAGTTACTTGCTTTCCATGTGAAAGGTAGTTATTTATTTGTTTCTGAAATGCACATGGAGTTGTAAACGTATTTAAGAAGGCCACAGAATGGTTACATCTAATTTCTTGTTCCTTTTATTCTATTGATTTCTCTGTGATATAAGTGCTTACATCTGTTAAAACTAGGTTATCTAGCCTCCCTTTCCATCTTTTTCTTTCTTATCTTCCATCTGTCTGGCCTGGCTGAAATGGCCTATGATTTGGATCATGTCATATTGTATTTTCTTTGCCTTCTAATGTATGAAAACACCTACCTGCTTACCAATTTGATGCACAGTACTTTTCCTTTCTTTGTGGCCCCAAAGCTGCTAGAACTTAATGGGGCTTCTTTGTGATTCCAATCATTGTTATGGATTTGGACTTCCAATCTTCAATTTTGATATTATTCTCATTCTGTCATCTAGGACAATTTCCTTTAATCTTTAGCTTTTCTGTTGTATAATATTCTGGATTTCCTGAATATGCATATGATATTGGGTTCTAGGTGCCAAGGCTGTTTTGCTGCACTGTTAATCATGGTTAGACTGAGAATATAGTGCTTCATGGCTATTACATTACCTTTGATGCTTTTGCTTGTGTTTCTTGTGCTAATGTGCAAAGTTATGGTTCTTGTTTGGTTTTTATGTAAACATCTGAAAATTTTCCTTTGCCTGCAGCAAGCTGCTACATGTCTTTCTGAGATGGATCAATCACCATCAGCTACAACGATGGAGTCAATGCAGCCGTTTCTTGATGCAATTGTTAAGCCAGAATTGCTGAAGCATCAAGATAGAGATGTTAAGCTTCTAGTTGCAGCCTGCATTTGTGAGATAACTCGGATTACTGCACCTGAAGCTCCTTATAGCGATGATGTTTTAAAGGTGCGTATCTTCTATGAAGCTTAGCTGATTAATGGAGTTTAAATGATGGATTTTAATATCACAATTATCTGCTACTTTATTGCACCTAATTGATCTACATCTCTTTGCAGGATATTTTTCACTTGATTGTAGGCACTTTTAGTGGGTTAAGTGATACTGGTGGTCCGTCATTTGGAAGAAGAGTTGTTATTTTGGAGACCCTTGCCAAATATAGGTCGTGTGTTGTGATGTTGGATCTGGAATGTGATGATCTTGTCAATAAAATGTTCAGTACATTTTTTACTGTTGCCAGGTGTGTTTTATTCTGTGATGCTTGGGCTAACATTTATAGGATACTGCTGTTCTTTCACATTTTTGTACCTGTCATTATTTACATGCTGAGATGATTGTTTCTCTTGCCAAAATTTCAAACCATGCACTTAAGGATTGCAAATGAGCAAGGTTTTCCATGCTCAGGATGGTTGATTATGAAACTAGCTTTAAATTTAGGCTTGCACTTGGATCATGTAGCCCTAGTTCACCTTTCTCTCTGCTTCATCTTTCCCATATATGCATAACAGTTACTATCATTAAAGTAGGATGTTAAGATTGATGCACATTTCAGACATTCTAAACAACAGTCGAGTAATTTGTGATTCATTTTTATTATCTAGTATATACTTTTTTGTTTTTTAATTTCTGGAAGGGAGTGCTGTACAATTTTTAAGGATGTTGGTGAGGTTAATGTTGAATGTTTTTATGATTGGCATGTAAGAAAGGACAGGTCCAGATGGAAAACTCAAACACAGAAAATTGCATATAGCACAAGTACACATATCATGACTGGGTTGATTTTTATTTGCTTTTATAATTATGCAATAATTGAATTTTGTGATTCCATTTTTGTATTGGAAAAGAAAAATGCAACAGGTGCTGCTTGCTTTAGTATTTCTGTCGAGAAGGTTTATGTGGTAAAAACATGTGGGAAAATGCATATTGGGCTTTGCATTATTCCCTTTCTATTGAAGAATTTCATTTATGTAATAGCTATTGATCTCAAAACTTGCTCTTATGCAGTGATGATCATCAAGAAAGTGTATTGTCATCCATGCAAACAATAATGGCTGTCCTTGTAGAAGAAAGTGAGGATGTCAAAGAGGATCTCTTACTTGTCATATTATCTGTATTAGGTCGAAATAGAAGTGTAAGCATCTCCTCTTTGTTGTTCATGCTATGTATGGTGATTTCTTTTTATTAATATCACTTTATTTTCTTGCCTATAATATTGCATATTCAATGTATTGCTTAAGAAGGAGCTCTTTTTATGATCTCAACTTCCAGGATATTTCTTCAGCTGCAAGGAGACTTGCTATGAAAGTAATAGAGCAGTGTGCTGGAAAACTTGAAGCTGGAATAAAACAGTTCCTTGTATCATCAATGTCAGGAGATAACAGGTCGGCGAATAGTCAGATTGACTATCATGAAGTTATATATGATGTTTACCGTTGTGCTCCTCAGATCTTGTCAGGAGTCATTCCTTACCTTACAGGGGAACTATTGGTAATTACAGATTTTGTGCTTCGCCTTTCTTATCTGGTTTTGTATCATCAATTCATATGCGAGTATTATCTTATGGTGCTTTTTGGAGCAAACGTTATTTGCTCAAGTCAAACATTTCTGCACAGTTGATTTAAATTAATCTTGAGCTTAATATCACTTCTACTGTTTATACATAGAATTCTATTTGTTGTTTCTCAGTACACATTTTTTAATATTTGCAGACTGATCAACTCGACATTCGTTTAAAAGCAGTGGGGCTAGTTGGAGATCTTTTTGCTCTGCCAGGCTCTACCATCAGTGAACGCTTTCAGCCAATATTTTCAGAGTTTTTGAAAAGGTTGGCTGATAGAGGAGTAGAGGTCAGAATGACTGTCCTGGAACGTGTCAAAGGCTGTCTGCTGTCAAATCCTTTGAGAGCTGAGGGTTCTCAAATGATCGGTAAGTCTGTTGAGTGATTCTACAGAGCATGTATTTGCTCGGTGTTTATCTTGATGTATTTCATTGTTTTCAGCTGCTCTCTGTGACCGACTATTGGACTATGATGAGAATGTCCGAAAACAAGTTGTTGGTGTCATTTGTGATGTGGCATGCAACGTGCTGAATTCCATTCCTGTTGATACTATAAAACTAGTTGCGGAACGTCTTCGAGACAAATCTGTATGTATGCTTTTAGTGTGATAAATTGTTGCTTAATTGGCTGCTGGCTCTCATTTATATTATTTCAATTTGTATCTTTTTTTTTTTCCTTTTCTTCCAGCAACTTGTCAAAAGGTATACCATGGAGAGACTGGCTGAGATTTTCAGGGTTTATTGTGTGAAGTCCTCTGATGGCTCAGTGAGTGCCACTGAATTCGATTGGATACCTGGAAAGATTTTGAGATGTTTTTATGACAGAGATTTCAGGTTAGTTGACTTTGGTTTGCTAGCTGTAGCAAGTCATTTCTCTTTCTTCTCTCTCTTCTTCCTTCTTTTTTTTTTTTTTTTTTTAAATTCCAATAATTAATGGTTGCACTTCTGCCTTGTCATCAAAATGCTGGTGTTGGTGAGTTTATCATGCACCACTAGGTCTTGGGCTTTCTGTTGTTAATGTTGATGCTGCTTTATATATATGCTGAATAGTATCATTTTAAACATCAGCAGAATGCCTAAGGCAATTTAAATTGGATTAGAATTTGAGAAATACTTATTCTCCTCTAAATTATGGTTAAACATGTTTGTAATGTCTTAATCAATTTTGCAGATCGGATACAATTGAATCTGTTCTTTGTGGGTCCATGTTCCCAACTGAGTTCTCAGTCAAAGATAGAGTTAAACTCTGGGTCAGAGTGTTCTCTGTATTTGACAAAGTTGAGGTTAAAGCTCTTGAGAAGATGCTGGAGCAGAAGGCACGGTATGTTATAAATGCTTGGTTGACGTCAGGAAACTGCAGCTGAGATTTGATAAACCTTCCCTCTTTTAATTTTATGTATTTGATGCATTGTGTACTCATTTTCAGGGGATTTCCTCTTGGATTGCAGGTTACAACAAGAGATGCAGAGGTATCTATCCCTCAGACAGATGCATCAGGTTTGGAAATTTTGGAGATTGAATTAATCACATTGAGGCCCAAAGGATTGAGCTAAGAATGTAACAATAAATTACTATTTTCTTGTCTGAGAACAGGATGGGGATGCTCCAGAGGTCCAAAAAAAAGTTCTGTTCTGTTTTAGGATCATGTCTCGGTCATTTGCTGAATCCACTAAGGCTGAGGAGAATTTTCAGATACTCGACCAATTGAAAGATGCCAATATCTGGAAGATTTTAGTAAACCTGCTTGATGCAAACACTGGTTTCCATCAAGCTTCTATTGGTCGGGTAAGCAGTAAGATTGTTATGGGAGCAAATAAATTTGTACTAACCCACTGATACCAACACAACCGTGTTGGCTTTTTGAACATCCCTTCAGACCATTGCTGGTGATTTAGTATGAAAATGTTGTATTATTGGTATAAAGAGTCCTCCTACAGGCATGATCTGTGTTTAGCTGGCAACATGTGTTCTTTTACTGCAAAGGCACACTCTCTTGTCACTATCAATTGATTACCAATTGCTTTTACGGCTATCAATGGATCAAATCATTACTTTTTTGGACAGTCTTACTGCAACTACATTGTTTTTACTTCCCAAATTAACCAGGCAACCTGTCACTAATATGATTTTAGTTGAAATGTTGAGTAATATTTTTACTATAATTGGAATTGTTTTCTATGAGTTGTTCATATTGACAAGAATTGGACCCAATATCTACCTCACTTGAGTACCATTGTTGTGTTACTAACCAGGGGGATTGGTTAGATTTTGATGATAAAATTGATGTTAATTGCAAATATCATAAATTCAAACTCATTGAGTGAACTGATTGAATTGGTAAAATGAAGTTTGATATTGTTTTCTTGATGACTTGGTTGATGATGAATCTTCATATTGCAAGTTGTTTTTATGCGGAAGTTTCTAACATGGACAATCCTTTCATTTTTGCAGGAGGATTTGCATAAAATACTTGGTGAGAAACATCGGCTGTATGATTTTCTGAGTAATCTCTCGTTGAAGAGTTCTTATTTACTTTTCAATAAAGAGCATGTAAAAGAAATTCTTTTGGATGCTGCCACCCATAAGTCTGCTGGAAATATGCAATTGACTCAAGCCTGCATGGACATACTGGTGGTAAGAACGCACGTCTATGCTGAAATTATTCATTAATAACCTGCCTGTATTCTTGCAAGGGATGTAGTGCTCACTGCTCTACCTTTGGTAGTCATTCTGATGGTTATTGTGACTGCATCACTTGAGTTGAGAACTTTTTGCTGTACCATTGCATATGAGATTTTTCTTATGTGTCGTCATTATCTTTGTAGCTTTATCATGAGCTTGCTTCGTCATAGACTTTGATTATACAGTAGTATTATGTGATTTATTTTGCTTATTTTCTTTCTGCTTTTCTTTGAACAATTTTGAAATTTTGTGCGTGTAAATCTTCAGCTTCTTGCACGCTTCAGTCCAATGCTATTTGGTGGGGCTGAAGAAGAATTACTCAATTTTCTGAAAGATAATAATGAGATAATAAAAGAAGGTGCTTTGCACATTTTGGCAAAGGCTGGTGGTACCATCAGAGAACAGCTTGCAGTGTCGTCAAGGTGCAGTTCTGGATAATATTGATATATTATGACCATTGTTGTATATATGCTCATACCGTTCTTATTGCTTAACTGTAGTTCAATTGACCTTATATTGGAGCATCTCTGCTTAGAAGGTAGTCGAAGACAGGCCAAGTATGCTGTGCATGCCCTAGCAGCAATAACAAAGGATGATGGACTTAAGTCCCTATCCGTTTTATACAAGGTTATTTTTTATCCTTGTATTTTTTTACCTTTTATTACACCATTATCGTTGGATCTATTGAATTATGCCATCTTGATGTTGGTATTTACAAAAATTGATGTCTCTTGATTTTTAGAAACTTGTTGACATGCTGGAGGAAAAGAGAGATTTGCCTGCTGTTCTGCAATCTCTGGGATGCATAGCAGAAACTGCAATGCCAGTTTTTGAGACCAGAGAGAGTGAAATTGAAGAATTCATAAAAAGCAAGATTCTTAAATGTAGCAGTGTATGTCTTCAAATATCCTTTTGACTTGTATAGCTACTACCCATTCATAATAACTAATTTTGATATGTGCTTCATGATTGCAGAAAGCAGAAGAGAATGCAAAAGCATGCTGGGATGACAGAAGTGAACTTTGTTTGTTGAAGGTCGGTTCTTTTTTCTTGATGTCTTCATTAATAGGATGATTTGGTAAAATCAGTATTATGCTTGATGGTGCTACTGGATTTGTTCTTTACCTTATTCTTAGAGGGTGAGGAAATTGATCTGGAAACCTAACTTTGTTTAGGAGAGAAGAAATTATGAGAAGGGTATTTGAGGGTTTCCCAATATTTTTTATTTACTTCAGAAACCTGAAAATGCTTATCCATCAATTAGGCTAGGGGAAGACATTTTATTTCATTTAATCAATTGCAAACTTACATTTTCTCCAAGAATCCAAGTATCTTTTTCCTTTTAACTTCTTTTTTCTTTTTTCTTTTTTGGGATGTACTATTGTTGGTTATATTTTTGGCATTATACATCCCTTCCGTTTGCATTCTAACTAAACAAGTTGAGAAGAATTAATGTTTTGGGAACAGTCTGAACAAGATGATGGTGAACTCTTTACTTCACTCTTCCTACATATCTTTGTATGATAATTCTTCCCCTTTTCTTCATACTTCCTAAACAAAGGGTTACCTGTGCTCTATTGACATTTATATTGACGTAGTAGTACTATTATGGTCCTACATTGGGTTACACCTACAATTTGCCTGCAGATATATGGTATCAAGACACTTGTCAAGAGCTACTTGCCTGTCAAAGATGTGCAACTTCGCCCTGGCATTGATGGCCTTCTGGAGACCCTTAGGAATGTACTTCTTTTTGGAGAAATATCAAAAGATATTGAATCAAGGTCTTATACTTATAACTTTTTTTATAAATTGTATTACTGTAGTTTGTGGATGATTATTTTGCAAGTTGTTCCATTTCATGTACAGTTTGCCTTATATACAGTTCAGTTGACAAGGCCCATTTGAGGCTTGCTTCTGCAAAAGCGATTCTTCGTTTGTCAAAGCACTGGGATCATAAGATAACTGTTGATGTCTTCCACTTAACCATAAGGACACCTGAGGTAAGGTCCTTTGAAATGCTCCTTTACATCAACTATAACTCTTTGAAGTGAATGATTAATCTTGTTTTCAATTATTCTCTTCTCCTTTACCTATTTCTTTTGTGTCTTGTAGATTGCTTTCCCAGAAGCTAGGAAACTTTTCCTTAGCAAAGTTCATCAATACATTAAGGATAGGCTTCTGGATGTGAAGTATGCTTGTGCCTTCTTGTTTAATACATCTGGATCTAATCCCCTTGATTCTGAAGAGGTATCTATGTTAAAACTGATTTATTCAAAGTTATTATTATCAGCAGTCAACTGAAGTGCGTATCATGCTTGATTCAAGGTGAACTTCCTGAATTTTTATTGGCTGAATTCATCTCTTATTTAAAATGACAGGAGAAGCAGAATTTAGCTGATATCATTCAAATGTATTACCAAGCAAAGGCACGGCAACTCTCTGTACAAAGTGATGCAAATCCCTCAGGATCATATCCTGAAGACATTCTACCTTATTTGGTCCATGTCCTTGCTCATCATTCATGTCCTAATGTAGATGAATGCAAGGATGTTAAGGCATTTGAAACAATATACCGGTATATCTACTTGCAGCTTTTGTTTTATTTTCAATGTGTTTTATGACATTTTTTTAATGATATAGTTTCATAAGTTAGAGCCAAAAAAAAAAAAAAAAAAAGGAATTAAGAAGAAATTGGAACTGACATAGGAGATATCACTAATTCTATTCTCTACTTTTTAGGCAATTGCACTTGATTCTTTCTATTCTGGTGCACAAAGATGAAGATGCCAAGTCAGAACCTAGCACAAACAAAGAGAAAGAGAATTTAAAAGAGAGAGAGAATTTATCTGCAATAGTTTCTATCTTTCAAAGTATCAGGTGTTCAGAAGATATAATTGATGCTACAAAGTCAAAGGTTGTGCACTATCTTCAAAGTTTGTAGTCTTTGTTAAATTTTATTTGAAGGTTGAATAAATCTTATCTAAAAACATATGAAAAACAATTGGTAAAAGTTCAATGATTGCAAAACACCAGCTGATTTATGTAATCATTGACATTCACAGAATTCACATGCTATCTCTGAACTTGGGCTGTCAATCACGAAGCGCTTAGCACAAAGGGAGGAGGATTTACAAAGGTCGGCTTCATCAGTTTCCCTGCCTCAAATACTTTACAAACCGTATGAGAAGAAAGAAGGGGATGAGCTGGTACCTTGTCTCCAACTTCAAATATTTAATTTTCTTGTTCATTTGGTTTTTTTTTTTTAAACTATATTGACCAATGGAGAAGAATGCGCCAATTTATGTCTATAGATTAATTTTGTTATGTTGCTGTATTTTAATCCACTAGATTCACTTGTTTTATTTCATATATTTTAATATGTTCTCTATGTTTAGTTGAATACCATGGTATTGATGCCATTCCATGTGTTTCTTGATAGGCAACTGAAGGAAAAACATGGTTAGCTGATGTGCATGTCTTGACTCAACTTGAATCACTTAAGTTAGAAAGTGATGGAAAGGTATGCTCTACTCCTTAGGGGTGCTATATAGCTACAACATAGTATATTGCAATATTTGTTGCCACTTGTAACTTTTGTGCGCATTCTGTGATCACATCAGATTAATTCAGGCATTCCTGCGGATGAAGTTCTAAGGGATGCTGAAAAAGAAGCAAATGAGGTGCCTCTTGGGAAAATATTAAAACAGTTAAAATTACAGGGCACCAAGGATGGCAAAGTTAAAAAGAAGAAGTCTTTATCAGCTAAAAAGAAAAATGCTGAAAGTGATGTTGATATCCTGAAGATGGTAAGGGAAATCAATTTAGATAATTTGGGGGGCTTATCTAGTAAGTTTGAGTCAAGCAATGGTCTCAAACATTTTCCAAGTGAAACAAAGTCGGAACCAGGGCAACAAATGGCTAAAAAGAGAAAGGTTACTGATGTAGCATCTGTGCCAGTACCTAAACGACGGAGATCGTCTTCTCATAGTGCTTTTAGACTATCTTCGAGCAATTTATTTAATCCGCTTAGTGCTTCAGGGGATGATTCCAGCCCTGATGGAAAGGATAAAAAGTATGTCCGAAGGAGCACTGAGTCTGACTTGTTGGTATCATGTGTGCGAAAGAATATAAGTTTCTCGTCAAAACATAAAGGCAAAAGTTCTGATTTTGGTGATAATAGTAAGGAAAATGAGGATGAAGATGATTATAATCTGAAGGTAAGCTTTTCCCATTTATTTAAGAGGTAGCAACTCCTTAATTTCGTTGATGTTCATCTCTTATTCCTTCTTCTGTTATAGAAGTCTATCGAGTCAGGAAACACTGATAACATTGATGGAAGTAATAACTTCAAGTCATTGACTGGAAGCATGAAGAAGAGAAAAAGAAGAAGCATCGCAGGGTTGGCAAAGGTTAAAATCTTCACATGCTTTTTGATTAACATCATCTTAATTTCTCATTTATATGTAGCTGTGTATTATTATTGAAACTAATATTAAACATGGTTAAATAGCTAGTGCACAGCTTTGTGACATGATCCTGGCTTGAGTCGAGAATTTGAATTTACCTTTTGATTTTATATATCTTGTTACTTGCCTTTTACTATTTCCTTAGTTTTCTGTTATTTGCCTTATTATGTTTGGAGCTTGCACTTGTTTTGGTTAGCCTAGAATTAGTTTATACTGAAAATCTATGCAGATATTGCTGGTATCATATCATTTTTCCTTCCAAAACCAGCATGCTTGGTACTTCGAGTTATTCCTAATGTTGTCCTGGTTTTATTTTTATTTGGCCCATCTTTTCTTTGTTCTTCCTTCTTTTTAACAATGTTTGGATCTGCTTCAGTAGTCCCCTTTCCTCCCACTTGCGTTTTTTAGGCAGTTGTACAGGTATAACTGGTTGCTCTAACCTGCAAACCCTATGCCTGAACCCATATAAAACCTGAAATAACTTATTTTTCAATTTAAAATGTTGCCAAAAAACACAAAATTTGAAAGTTTGTAAAGAAAAATCCCCAAATAATATTAAAAATTACAGAAGAACTCAAAATTCCCAAACAACCGAAAATGAATTACCATAGTTCGGCCTATGAGATTCACCCAAACTGACCTTAATTTGCCTATCCCGATGTGCTTGCCACCCTGTATTTACCTGAGTTCCACAATTCTTCTGTTTTTCTCGTCCAATTTTATTGTTCAAGAATCATGTTGGAATATTATCAACTATCGCAGTTGTCAATCTGTTTTTACTGGTGATTGTTTCAGAGCACGCATGTGATTTGTTTTCCTTTTCAATTTATTTACTTATCAGGGTTTTCTGTGTGCCTTAATAGTTCTTTGGATAGTTTCGTTGCTAATATGTGGTTATTTCCCTTTCTTTCCAGTGCACAACAAAGAAAAGTGGAATTGATATGGAAGAGGTAATTGGTTGTAGAATAAAAGTTTGGTGGCCCATGGACAAGCAGTGAGTCCTCCTTCACCTGTACTTTTTTTTTGGATATTTATTTATTTATCTGGTTTGGAGTGGTGTTGGGGGCTTGTGCAAGACCATTATTTCATTCAAGGTCAAACTTTTATTGAGAACAATTTCCTGGCTTTGCATTCTCACTTCTTTGTTTGGTTCTGCACTTAAATTGATCTCTTCCAGTGTGCTTATCAAACCACCAAAGATGACTCTTTCCTCTCAAGGAGTCATGAGCTGTTCTGGTTTTCAGATTTAATTTTTATTGTTTTGTTGCTCTATTTCATGACGCTCAAGTGTGCTTATACTTTTTTCTGGGTGTTGTCATTTAACAAGAAGATGCTCAATTCTGTAAAGTAGTAATAGTAATAGGGGTTGATATGCAGTTGGGTAGTTGTTATTCAAAAGCTTTTGTGTTGAAAATTTTTACTAACAAGTTATTCCTTTTGTTCAACAAAATTTTAAAATTATATCTAGCATTTGCAGTAATATCTGTATGATGAATTATATTTGTTTTAATCAACAGATTTTATGAAGGCACTATCAAGTCGTATGACCCTATAAAAAGGAAACATGTGGTATGGTCCTTTCTGTATCATTCTCCCTATCTCTCTGATTATGATTTTTTTTTTCTCATTTTTTTTTTCTGTTGCTACTTTGCGAAGATATTATATGATGATGGAGATGTAGAAGTGCTCCGTTTAGAAAAAGAGCGCTGGGAGCTTGTGGACCGTGGTCGCAAAACTATTAAGGTTCTACTATCTTATTTTCAGTACTTCCTGTGCTAAAACAATTGAATATATTCTTTTCAATAAAACTACTAGCAGTGCTTATTTTTTCCCCCTTCACTATTTCAGAAGGCAAACTCATTGAAGCATGCCCTTTCAACTAAACTGTAAGTATTGCCTTCTAGCTGAACAATTGTAAAGCTCTCTTTTTGTGAAACTGAAAGTTTTTTTATAAAAATATTATCTACATCTGCAGTGATCTGCTGTATTTCTATGTTTATCCATGTCATCTTGTCTTAGTCATGGAATTGGTTCTTGGTAAAGCTTGCTTTTTCTCTGAGAATTCCTTGTGTAATATTTGCTTTACCTGTTTTACAGCTCGCCTGCACAGAAAATAAAAAGTCTGGGTAATTCACATCAAAACAAGAGATCAGAAAAGATGTAAGAGTGTGAATTCCCATCATTGGAGCAGTCTTCTACTTGTGTTTTTATTTCTCTAACGGCACCATGTATTGGTCGGTCGTTTGTGTTTGTGTTTTTATTATTATTATTTTTTCAGAGTTAAAGGCAAAAGAACTCCTAAGAAAAATTCAAAGCGCATACATAAAGAACCCGAGGACAAGGACAACTCTGATGTATCAAATCCTGAACCCTCTGAGGAATCTAGAGGAGATGAAGCAAAACCAGGTGAAGTACCTATTAGTTTTCAAATTGATGTCAGTTGCTGTGCAATGTCTGTGGTCTTGTGAAATGCTAGATCAACCTTGCATGCTTACGTTTTACAAAAGATTTGGGAGAAAATTCATGAGTTAATGTGGATCTATTATTTGTTATTTGCACAAATTTTATCATCTAAATTATGCTTGGTAATTGTGGAAAAGGAAGTGTTAGATAGTGGTTGTATTTTGTTTTGTTTGGTTTACAAGTTCTCTTATTCTCTTGATGTTTAAAACTTGCATGCAAACTATATTTTTATATTATCTCGTAAGTCATAATTATATCGCTTTCTTTCAGGTGATTCTGACGGGGAACATGCTGAAGGGGTGACACAAAACGCAACAGATATGGATGAATCTGACAAGGAAGTGACATCAATTTCTGGAGAAAAACACTTGGAGGACACACTGGAGAACCAAAATCATTCAGAGGAATCTGATGGAGAAGAAAAATCCAATTTGGAAGTTAAAGATTTTGCAGATACTGAGAGTATACCAGAAGACGCTAAAAAGGACGAGGCAGAAGAATCCCATTCAGAGGAACGAGAAGATGAATTAAGTGAAGGCTTAAAAGAGGAATCTAATAAAGACAAATCGGACTCTGAAGGGGATCAAGATGAAGACGCTATTGGGACTAGTCAGAAAAGTCCGGAAAAACTAGATGCAGAATCAAGTCCTTCCAATGCTGGGGATGCTGAATTATCTGACAATGAGCCTCTTGTACTTGCCCTTTTGACTTGCATTTAGATTATGCATTGTGAATTTTGATCCATCGAAACATGTTTAACGCCCCAATTTCACTCTTATAAAATGCAGAGCAAATGGAAGAATAAAGTACGAAAATCAGTATCAAGACAAGCAAGATGAGGAATTGAGGCTGCATACTGCCGAGTGGACAAAGAAGACGGAGCTTTGGTTTGGTTCACTTTTAGACTCTAATCCATTTTGTTTAACTGGAGTAGCTGGCAGGAGGGTGGAAGAAGACAATGAAAGATATTTAATGTTGTAAACACACTAATAAAATTTCAGAAGTGGTTGCCTCTGATCACATACGAATGTAAAGTAACGGTAGGCTCTTCAGTAGGAATGTAATGTTAGTCTTAAGTGTCGTGTCATGTAATTTTGTTTGGACATAATTTTGTTTGGACTAGTGGTAGAAGAAAAGATTGGTGTAATGGTTCATGGATCGTAGTGTAGTCCATATCCTTCTAACCACCAGATAATAGGTCACTTGTACAGTTATATAGCTGGGAACGGTGTTGTATGTTAGAAATATTCATGTTTGATTTTTGACACCCATCAAAGTGACAATGTTAGACTCTCTTGTTTGTTTCAATATCAATTTGTATAATCAAATATCTATTAGCTGAAGAGAGAAACTACATTGCTCCGTAAATAGTCAAAACTGTTAATATATTATTTACTAAAATGTTTCTCGATAAATTGGCGAAAGCAATGTTCTTATCTTTTGAAAAAATTGCTAGTAGGTAGCAACACATGCGTGTAAAGACTCTTTGAATTTTAGATATAGACAGAAACAAACCATTTAAAATATTTTCAACTATCTGTTACGAATTCGTGTATAAGCAGCTGGTGCTAGGGATGGCCATTTCATGCAACTGCCCGTCAAAAAATTTTTTGCGTGTTGAACTTGAATCTGCTCTTGAACTGCTTGTTTGGCGCGATTTCCATGAACTGATGGTTTTGATAATGGTTTCCGATGATATAAGAGGAACTCGAGGTTACATGGCTCCTGAGTTGGTTTTCAGTTTGCCAATCACATCCAAAGTGGACGTCAACAGTTTTGGGATTGTTTTGTTTTGTTGGAGATGCTTACCGGAAAAAGTCCGGCAACACTAGCTGATCATGGCACAGCAACATGTGAGGAGATTGAGCACAAAAGATTAGTGACACTGGTGAAAGACAAGAAAGTTAAAGCCAATGGAATATCTTCATGGATTGAAGAGATCGTGGATGCTAATTTGGAAGGAAAATGTGATCAAGATAAGATGGAAACTCTTGTAACATTGGCCCCGCAGTGTGTGGATGAAGACAGATGCTAGACCTACTATGACCAAAGTCGTTGAAATGCTTCTGCACCTTCAAAGTCATTAGGCTAACACTATTTGCTTGCATTATCATTATTGTCTCCAAGTTGGTATTGTTCTTGGCACTTGAGGTTTTTCTTCTTTTTTTTTTTAAACAAAAAAAGATTTTATAATTTCATTAAAATCATTATTTATACTAGATATCCGTGCGAGCAGAAGAATGGATATTTTAAAATAACTTTGGCCATCATCGATTTGAAAATTATATTTTATTAATTGATTAGATATATTTGTAAAAATTATTTTTTAAGTCAATGATGTGTGGTCTGATTGTCTTTCCACTTGTATGAAGAGTTTAGGAAGGTTATTCCTTGTTCAGAGTGTTATTTTAAGCTATCAGACTTCCAAATGAATAAAAAAATATTTTTTAAATAAATATATATAGATAATTAAACATTTTAAATTTTTAAGTTTTAAATTATCTATATATATATTTGAAATTTTTTGCATATTTAATTTATTAAATATTTAATTTTATTTTGATTGTAATTTAAAATATTTTATTTTGGTAGATAGATAAAAAAAAGAAAGAAAATATATCCTTTTTATTAATATTCTTTTCTCTTTATGTTTGAATGATTTCATTAGATATTTAAAAATAAATTTTCAATAAAATATATATATAATATTTTATTTAGGAGAGAAAAAAAGGAAAAAGTTTATTATTTTTATTGATATTTTTTCTTTATATTTGTAAGAATTGATCGGATATATTTTCGAAAAAATAAAATTTTAAATAAAATTTACATAACTAAACTTGGTGTTCGCTCAATGGTCAATTTTTTTATGACTATGCAAAATAAATAAATTTAATATTATTGTATATGCCGAGTTGTTTTATATAGATTTTTATGAAAAATATTAAAGAAGACAAGTTCTTACAATTCAAAATTTTTTAAAGACCATGAAGATTATTGAATATCTTTTAGGAGTTAGTGTTTTAAAATTTATTGTAGGATAGAGAGAATATTCTTTTATAAGTACAAAATCTATTTTTATCTCTTTTAAAAAAAAATTTAAGATATTTTTCAAAGTTACTTTAAAAAGAAAAGTTAAATCTTTGATCTTTTAAAATTCTTTTACCTAAATTAAAAAGATTTTGACTTGAACATTTTTATAACAAATAAATGATTATTTGTGAAAGATTCATTAACATTTTTATTTTTAGAAAGCTATCTTTTTATGTTTGGAAAGTTAAAATCCTCATTATAGCTAAAGATTTCAATGGGATCTGTTGGGTTTCAATATCATATATGCTCAGCGGAATAATATAATTAAAATAATTAATTATATCAACAGGGATCCGTTTAAATGAATAAGGCAATAAAATTAGTTAAAAAGAATATCTCTTTTGCATATGTTTCGAAACTTCAATTTATAGGGCTAGGTTATCGCAAACCACAAGCTGTCCAAACGTCCGGCTTCTAACGGTATCCACACGAATGGATAACCGAAAAACTCTAAAACTACTTTTAGAGAGTTGAGAGATTAGAACGTATAATGGTACTAGCTATCGTAGGTTCTTTGTTTTGTTTTGTGGCTGTGAGCAACAACTCTTTTTCTCACATTCAACTCTCGTCACATCTATATTATTTCTTAAACCTTATATAAGAAAACCCTATGTTACAAATAAATTAATTATAATTATTTCTTTAAACCTTTTAAATAAATAAATTATAACTAAATATATATGTATCTATTTATTTGTTTAAATAATTTAAATAAATAAATCATAATACATATATTATTAGGATTTTCAATTAATCAATGTCACGATCCGTTTCCATGGGCCGAACTGGCATTAGGGCATTGGAAAACTTAAGGCCACCAAGGTTCGTAGTAAGCCTAATATCTGATTTTAACACCATAATTATGTGAAAATATTCTACAAGTTGGCCCATTATATTTTTAATGATTCAAACTATTACAAGGCCTTATTTCATTCAACTCAACCGTTCCCATAAAATTTTACATATATTTAACATTATTATTACAATCATAAAATCTTATCATAACTACGGATTTTCTACTACTGTACAATTATAAAGAATCCTAAATGATTCTATCTTACACATTTAAACATTCCTTTAAATGACCTTGAAATGAAGAAAAACTAAAACTCTAAATTTTTACAAATGATTCACAATCTCCTGAAACAAAATAAAAGATACAGGGGGAGAGGAGTGAGTATAAAACTTAGTGAATAATAATATATAATACCAAACTCATACATTCACACAAATGATACTTAAGGCATTCTAAATGAACATTCTCCATTCACACAATGTCAATCATATCATCCATAAATAACTGCAACCATATGCACATCAAATGGTTGTTAGTTAGTGAAATCACCTTAATAGGACCATGCTCTCCCCAAGCATGCTTTAATATCCATCATATCATATCATATAATCTCATGGTCCTATGACTTGTGCACCTAGAGAGCCCACCCTCATTCGGGCAAAACCATAATCAGATAAAAAAAAAAATTTTGCAAAATAATTTTCTTTGTAAAAATATTTTTTCATGACAAGTGTCATCATCCAGAGTGCACAAGGGGGGGCGCCACGTCCATCTCTTACGGCCCATTGACGGCATTCTCATCATGTTCGTGCTCTCAACTCAGGTGATTCACATCATTCCAACTTCCACACAACAATCACATATCATCATGCACAAACCAATCATTCACAGCATTTATGCAAGAATTTAGAAATAATAGGTACAAGGCATAAAATATATTATGCAGTAATGAATTTAGTAAAGCATTATATATTATTACTCAACTAGAAGCAAGAAATTAATCCCTTCTTATCAATAAAGCTTTCACATTGGTTTATTGAACTTTCTCAACCTAATATCAAATTAACATTTCATATTCAGTCCTCTATTAATAATTATGTTCTTTATTTTCTTAAGCAAATTAATTAACTTTCTTTTATGATTTGTTTGTAATTTTGAAGTTCAAATTTTATCTTAATTAAGGATTAATATCTATTTATTTACTTTATTATTTTTATTCACAGTCTATATTTACACCATATTTTCATCATATGCTATTATTTATACCTTTAAAGTAAATCAATTAATTCGATTTCTTATGGATGTATTTATCACTGCAAAATCAATATTTTATTAAGCACATATCCAAATCTATTTATCTACATAATAATTAAAGGAATCATTAAACTTACTTAAATTCATTTATTAAAAATCACTATTCAACATACTTATTAAAACCATTTAATTAAAATTGATTTATTTTTTCCTTAGAATTTATATTTTACCAAATAAATATAAATTCTAATTTAATAATTATTTTATTATGTGCTTTGCAAATCAATTTAATAATTACTGATTTTACTTGTACATATTTTCATATACTTAATTATTTTAACAAATAAATTTAATATTATTTCGAAATAACAATCATTCAATTACTTTACTTTTTTTATTCTCATAATACCATTTAGAATTTCATTTCTAAAGATGTTGCCAAAATCAAATAAATATAATATAAATAATTTGTGTTTAATTAGCTAATTTGTTTCTTATTAATTTATTTCTTTATTTAATATTATAATTTATTATTTACCACAATAAGTTTTATTTCCATTATAATTTGGCGGCACTTATTTAATGTTTGCTTTGCCCAACTTTTACATTCCACAGTAATTTACACAGCCCACCCATCGGGTAATTTCACAGTCATTTCCCATCCACCAATCTCAATCTCACTCAATTTCAATTTTAGTATCTATATTGTTCTACCATTAACAATTCAACTGTCTTTATTTTACATTTTTTTCAATTCATAAATCCTTATCACTTTTGTTTGTAATCCATTTAAATTAGCTAATTTCACTAATAAATTTGGAAATTCATTTCACAAGTAACTTTCATGTAATTTACTTAATTATAATTAAGCCAATTTAATCTAATAGTAATAAATTTCTAATTTGAATTCTACACTGAAATTAAGTGACTGAAACATAATTTATACCGATCAACAATCGGACTTCATATTCGTGTTCAGTGCACAAAATGCAGCATTCTACCTCCAAGGTGTCTCGCCGGAACGCCGCCGGCCGATCACCGACCACCGCCTCTGCCGCCACTCAAGGTGGCCGGCAAAGTGCATCAGCCCAGAATTTCACAAAACCACCACCAACTGACTCACATTTCACCACTGAATCCATTTTCGGCGTCAATTTCATGAGATCGAGGCTCCTTCTTGTCGGATTAAGGTCAACAGTTAGCTCACAATCACCCTTTAATGGCGTTTCCTCAAATCGGCGCCGATTAGCGAAATTCTTAAAGGGGAAATGCTCATAGGATGGCTGTGAGTCAATCGACGCTCATCTCTGGTATTAGAGTCACTGGAAACGGCATGAAATCATCGGAGACATCATCGCACCGGGTCACGAAGGTTCCAGTCGCTATATCTCCCACCACAGGCTTCTACTTCCCGAACCAAGACCACCGTTGAGTTGCCCTCGTCGAGCTCGAGCTTTGGGCATGTCTGATCGTCGCTGACGTTGACCGAAAGTGGTGATCAGTGAGGAATCGCACTCTGCGATCAAGGGAGGGGAGAGTCGCGAGAGAGAGAGAGAGAGAAAAGGGGAAAATATTCCCTTTTTTTTAGTTTGGTTCAATTTCTTTTTTTTTTTTTAACTAAATGGTTCTGATTCGATTTGAATCCATTCGGTCCACCTCATCAATTCAGTATGGTTTTCCGTTGATTTAGAAATTTTCAATCGAGTTTAACTATTTGAATTTGGCTTTATAGGTTCGATTTATAAAACACGAAATTATCTTTCATTGGCTAGAGTTTATAATTAAATTTTAAATCAAAATTCTATAAAAATAAATTAATGGGTTATTTCAATCAATTATATTTATTTGTTTAACCATTTAAATAAATAAATCATATTTGAAATATTAGGTTTATTTAATCTAAAATTTATCTTAATAAATTTTAGACATAAATCAATTAAGTCAATACTTAATAATCTAGATAAAATTGCAATCAAATATAAATTACAATTTTATCCTTAACTTCACAAAACTTATTTGTAATTAAGTCATCCTTGATTCGATTTCTCGTTTTCACTTTCTCATATCCATTCTTATGTGTGTGATCCTCTAGGTTTCAAATATGTTGGCAAAAAATATTAACTAATTAATATTTGAAGGTCAAGTACATTGTCCAATAACATGTCAAGACTATCCAAATATTTAGAAAGTCAAATTGGTTTGACTTAACTTTTCAGTGCATGATTTATCAGTATAATTAATATCCTTTCATCATTAATGTTTCGATTTAGTAATTAGACATGGAGTGTGTCTACTTTACTAAATCATGTTAATTCTCTAAACCTTAGCCACTGATCAGTTGAATGAAATTTCAAATCTCATTTGCTAATTTCATTCCACCTTGCGCAAGGATTTCTTAATCAATACTAATATAGAACAATTAGAACATTTTTCCTAATTTACCTAGGGTGATGAATCTTCTCTTGATTACACAAGTGTCTCCATATAGTTCCTACTATGTCCAATTAATCGTTTCTTATTATTCATAAAATGAATAATGTGAACAAAGAATCAAAACATAGTCATCCTTATATAAGACAGCTTAGTAATCTCAAGTCAAAGGATCACTTACACAACCATCACTTGAGTATTCCATAGACACAGGTAACTCTCCATATGGAATTCTCATGCAGGTCAATTCAATGGACTTGTTTAAATAACACGCACCTACATATTAGTTCTAGATATCACACATATCTCAGCTTATGATAACAGCTGCTTCGCTAAGGAAAGAATTTAATATGTATCAGTCTCAACAGCTCTAATAATTGTCTAATAATGAGGAGAACATCGACCAGGAATATTTAAAGATATTGCTTTAATGCAAATATAAAACTCATAATTATAACCATATTATAATTTATTTTGCAAAACAATATTGTCTCATAGACTTTATCTTTTACCAAGATTCAATCGATAGAATATAAAAGATAAATAAATATCTTTTATTAATAATCAAATATTTATTACATAAAATATTATATCACAAAATATAACCAATCAAATTGGTTATATAGCATATAACTAACAAGATCTTTATCATCCCTCTTATAAAATTGTTTTCCTTCTTTTGAAAACATGGTGGTTTTTGTGTAAGAGTAAAAGTTCATTGCTTTAAGAGATGTTCTTCAAAGCTCTCTCTCTATTTACTTTAAGAGATATTTTTAAGAAAAAAGAAATTTTGATAACAGTTCTAAACATTAATTCTATTTTTAAAATCTATTTTCTATTCTTCATGTACTTATAATTGTGTTTTTCTCTATCCATATAGATTATTGTAATCTATTGTGAATTAAAGATTTTTAAACAAAAAAAAAAACTTATGTAATAGCTTAAGTGAAAAGCTATGGTGGGATAGGTTATCAAGCGACATTCTTCTTGTGTGAGATCTAATGTCTTAATGTGAGTTTCTGTTCTCTGTAAAAATAGAAATGATAGAGGTTGACTAGAACCTTTAAAAATCTAGTGGGACAAATGTTAAATCTAAGTATTGATCTATTTCCTTATAAAGTCGGTTTGTCTCTTACCCTTGAAAAAAGATAACATAGTAAAGAATCTCAAAATGAATCTTGGGGGGTGGATATAGGCGAATTAGCATCGAACTACTATAAATCTCTGTGTTTATCTTCTTTTATTTTTTGAAGTTCTGCTTGATTATTTTCTATTTATACAATTGTTAATCTTTTTAGAAATGCTAAGTTGTTAATAAGTTTTTGTTCCTAAACGTAAATGAGTTTTATCTTTGTAAAACATTAGAATTATGAATTTCTGCATTGTGATTATACTAAGTTCTAATTAGTTCATCTATATGAAAGTATAATTCACAATCTAACTTAAAATCAGTTTTTTAATCTTGCATAAGCTTCGAAATAAACGTAATAACTATAATTCACAAAGTCTTTCTATTTTGTACAAGCTTTGTGAAGCAGTTTCAAACGCAATAACTGTTCTTCATAGAGTTATTCTTAACTTACAATAACTTTGTGAGAAAGTTTGAAACTTGATAATTGACACTCACAAATGCTTTCTATTCCGCTGCAAATAGAATTCCAATATTGTGATTTAAATTTTTAAATTTTTAGAAAATCCAATTCAGTCCCCTCTTGAGTTGTCATATATAAATGAGACCCACACCTAAATTGATAAATAGTTAAAAATTTTAATTTAAAAATATATATAATATTTGATTGACATATTTATATATCTATATATATTAAAACATTTTTTTGTTAGTGAGTTTTATCCTCAATAAAAAATTTATTTTCTTTTTCGCTACCAAATAATTTATAACTACTATTATTTTAATTTAGCAAGAGATTTATGATCTATTGATGATTAAGTATTTTTAATTTTCTTGATATCTTTTTCCTCTTATATACTAAATCATTTTACTTAAAAGAAAATAGTGTTTACGAAATTAAAAAAAAATAAAATTATATATTTCTAATTGGGTCACTTTTTAGAATTTCAAAAATTTATATACATGTGCATATATTCCTTTATCTAATGCACTTGGTAAGTAATGGTATCACTATTGCCAAGGTGATTTCCATTATTAGCTCAAGTCATTTTCTCTTTTTTTTCTTTTACCTAATAGCAAAAATAATTTATTATTATTATTTATTATAGTTGTATATAAATATTGATTTGGATTCAAGCGCAAAAGTTGGAGATTGAGTAATGTTAATTTTCTTTTTGGACACCTGTTAGGATTTTAAAATTTTGTATTTAAAAATTAGGGACTCAAGGATTAGATCTAGAGATTAGATTGAAAATTATTCAAATACCATTTCATTATACAAAAATAGAATTAAGTACATAGAAAGTAGTATTGCAAGTAATTTGTACAACAAAGTCTAATACAAATTAATCAATTGTATTTATTTTAACCTAAACAAAATTTATGCTTTAATATTATATAGATAAAAAAATAAATATATAACGAGCATAGTCAACGTGCAATGTATGTCATATAAAATATCTATATACTATATATAAAAGTGAGAATAATGAGATTTTCGATAGCACTCTTAATGAAATTTAAGATATCTTAAAATACTCTTACTTATAGCTAATTAGAAAATTACATTTTATTATTAATATATTTATAAAATTATTTTTAAATCAATAATGTCTTCTCACTTATATGAGGAGTGAGAGATCTCAAGTTCGAATTCTATCAACCAGAGTGTGTTTTCACCAATTTAGTGACTGAAAGGTTATTTATTGTCGGTAGCTCCTAGTGTTATTTTGATCCATTAAACCTCTTAATGAATTAAAAAAATTATTTTTTAAATAAATACATATAGATAATTACGCAATTAAAAATTTAAATTTTATCTTTGCTAAATTTATTTTTTAATAAATATATGATAATGATATATTTAAAATATTTTTATGTTTTAGTTATTAAATATTTAATTCTTTTAGGGTATAAATAAAAAAAGAAATAAAATATATTTTTTTATTAATATTTGATTGGATGTATTTTTTAAATACAATATATATAATTTTTTATTTAAGAGAGATAAAAAAAAGAAAAAAAGTATATTATTTTTATTAATTTTTTTTTATGTTTGCAATATTTGATTGGATATATTTTTTAAAAAGTAAATTTTTAAATAAAATTTACATAATTAAACCTCAAATGATAAACAATTGAAAATTTAAATTTAAAAATATATATAATATTTTATTGCTATATTTATATATCTATATACATTGAAATATTTTTTTATTTTGTGAGTTTTGAAAGAATTTTATTTTTAATAATAAATTTTTTTATTTTCTTTTTCATTATTGAATAATTTGTAATTACTATCATTTTAATTTAGTAAGAATTATGATTAATATATAGTCTATATAAATATTTTTAATTTTCTTGATATTTTTTTTCTTATATCCTAGTTCTGTTTGATTTACAAGAAAATAGTATTTAAAAAATTAAAAAAAACTAAAACTATATAATTCTGTTTGGGTAATTTTTGAGATTTCAGGAATTTGTGTGCATGTACATATATTTCACTAAATAAACGTCACAACCCAAAATCGTGGGTCGGACCAATATTAGAACCCAGATAAGTTTAAGGCCCCGATTCTCATAGTAAACTTGAACTATTAAAAATTTGTCCTTATTAACATCTGACTTTAAAAATAGTAAGCCCATTTTATAATGTTATCCAATAATCAATCAGTAATAATTTTGGCCAGCTTCAAAATCATATTTAATTCACAGTTAGGGCTTAAACTCATTAAATTAAGATACGTTACATGCAAAAACTCATCGGTCATAATATGATCAATCTTTTTCTGTCATAATTTCTCTAAATATCAGAAAGTACTCCAAAGATTATTTATCAGCAGATACAAATTTTTACATATCCAAATGTCAATTTATTATCCTAACTGCGGAACCAAACGAAAATACTTAGAATATTCTGACGTCTCAAATAATTCATACACTAACATTTTCGAAGCTAGTATGAAATACTGTTTTTCTGAGGGGAAGAAAGTAAAGTCTTTATAAACAAATAATATTTCTACTTCCTGAAAAAGTTTATGGAGGGCGAGGGTGAGTTTCACCAAACTCAGTGAATAATAATAAATAATATATGACCAGACAATCATGCAAAATGCATCTCTAGTCACTGAATTGATCACACTGTTAGTCATGCATATGTCACAATATCAACATTCAAAATTATCTCATTTTCAATAAATCAATCACGTGGAAATTAGTCTGTGGCGTCACTATGAACGTCCTCTCGCATGGCTCATCCTCTCATACTTGTGCACCAAGGAGCCAATCCCCCATACCTGGCTGACCGGTTTAATCCTCGCTTGACCAACCCTTTTATTATTTTTTCATACTCTTTTTTCTTTTTCGTATCATCAGGAGGTCACCCTGTGGTTATTCATATCATATCAATATATATATTATCATATGCACATGAGGGCGTCAAACTCTCATACATGACCAACGGTATCAAGGACCGCCCTCACAAACTCATGGTGACCCACTTCATTCTAATTTCACACAACCAAAGTAATTCACATCACAACGCATCAAATCCAACATCTCATCCAATACAAATTGTTAGGTCAATAATTAATATGCAGATGTAATTATATGATAATTAAATAATAAAATAATATAATTTGTTAACAATATATAAATATATCAATAATGATATACCAATAATATTAGGATGACAAACTATGATGATATGAAAATGTAAGTCATACACCATTTGTTATTACTCAAAGTGATTATAGGATATTCAAATTCTAATTCCGATTATATGTGGAGGAACAGTGGATGAGTTTAAACGATCTAGAAATACAAAAATATAGAAAGAATTCATCAGATAACCATTCAATGCGAAGTAATAAATAGAAAATTAATCCAACAAATTGTATCATATCTTCTCTACTAAGATTAATCTAAACTCTGTACTATTTAATTGTCAATCTTAATTAATTCGATGTCTCGTCACATCCTTTAAAATATTCTAAATTTATTATCAATATAATATAATCAATAATATTCTCATTTCGCATAAATATCATCCTTTCACTGATAATCTTTTTCTTACTTAATTTAACTACGATCTCCAAATAATTAATAATTATTTAATTCATTCACTTTAATCGATCCTCAATAACTACAAAATTTATCCCTATATCGAATCACTTAATTTACTTATTCTAATAACCTTAAAAAATATATTTATTTTTCTATTTATCAAGTAATTAACAACAATTTTTTAATAACATATTTTTCATTCTATTCAATATTCAATTGTAATATCCTAATTCAAATAGAATATATTGGCAATTTCACTATTAAATCCACAATATAATATTTAAACTAATTATTAACTAAACTATTTCTATTAATTAAACCCTTTCTGCCTAAACTAATATTCAATACCTTAATAAAATAAATTTTCAATCCCCAATAATTCAACTAATTGAATTTCTTAATTATATTACAAAAATATTATACTATAATTTTTATTCTCAATCTACAATTTATCTTTATTTAATCAACTACTAAAACAAATATATATACTCAACACCACAATTAATAAATCAATTCCAATAATCAATCAATTTCTTTGCAAAATTGAAGGAATTAACTGAAAATTCTAGGGATATTTTTAATACCCTCAATCACACAAAATCATTCCAAAAATCGTATATTGGAGCTTGAATCACGAAGTCGGTGACTGAGACCGAAAGAAACGGCAACTAGTGGCTGAAGCTTGTTGAGTTCAAGCGGTGCAGCTGTGGCTGGTGGCCTGAGGCGGCCGGAGGAGAGAGCAACAGCGCTGCTAAGATTGTTGGAGCCTGCAGTGGCCGGCGCAAACTTCGGCTGGAGGCTTGAGGCGGCGCAACGCGAAGGAGGAGCAACCGTTCGTCAAAGATCGATCGCGTGAAGAGAGGAGCGGTGTTGTTGGTGACGTCGCCGGTGCAAGGCGCTACACGTGATAGCGTCGCTGGCTACTGGAGGTGGCAGTGGTGCTGCTGCCAACTCAGTGTGACAGAGAGAAGAGAGGCAGTGAGGAGAGAAAATGGAAAGAGACGAAGAAGAAGACGAGGAAAGAAAGAAAAAGGCAAAAAATAAAGTTGTTGCTAGGGCTTCTAGAGAATGCTAGACCATTTCAGTTCGATTCGAACCGGTTTGATTTGATTTAATAAATTGATTTGATTTTGATCGATTTTCAGCAAATCAAATGAGTTTATGACTCTGATTAAATTTTATATGGCTTAAATTTATTGATCAAAATTTTAAAATTAAAATTTAAATGAATATTTTTTGAAATTAAAATTTTCATATATTTCAATAAATAATACTGTTATTGTAGTCAAAGTAACTTCTATTTTTAAATCAAATTATCATCTCATTACTTTTGTTTTATCTAATAGTAAAAAGTAATTTATTATTATTTTTCATTATAGTTATATATAGATTTTGATTTAGAATTAAAAGTTAGAGATTAAAGATTGAATAATGACTTGATTTTCCTTTTGGACACCTATTAGAATTTTAAAAATCTCATTTATAAATTAGGGATTAAATAATTAGGTCTAAAAATTGAGTTGAATTTTATTCTGGGACCACTTGATTATATAAAAATAGAATAAAGTATATAAAAGGCATTATAGCAAGTAGTTTGCATTTCGAAATGTAATGCAAATTAACCATTTATTTTATTTTAATGTAAACAAAATTTATGTTTTAATATTTATAGTTGTTCTGCTAGTCCAATGCACTTCGCCATTACTACCACTGCTTCCTCTTATTTTCTATCAGCTGTTTCATCGCCTGATAATGGTGGCTCTGTGCCTATTGGGTATGAGTTTGAATTCTCTGCTAGACTTGGGTCAGCTGGTTCAGGTCAATACGGGTCCATGAGTTCTGCTGATGAGTTGTTCTTGAATGGACAGATTCGTCCTATGAAGCTATCTTCTCATCTGGAGAGACCTCAAGTGTTGGCTCCATTGTTGGATCTTGAAAATGAAGAGGAAGAGGAAGAAGAAGAGATAGAAATTAGTAAAAGAGGTAGAGATCTGAGATTGCGGGATAAATCTTTGCGTAGAAGAACCAGATCTGTGTCTCCGTTAAGAAGTAATTGTCCTTTTGAGTTCAGTAATGAGAATGAAGAAAACAAGAAAGCAAACCAGATCTATGACTCCCAAGTGAACTCAGTTGGGGCTATGGGTCCCATAAATATTATATTTATATTGCTTAATTTTGACCACAGTAGAATTTGGGATTCAATTTTTACGCTAACTTGAAAATGGGGTGCATGAAAATAGGGTGCATGGGATTAAGTTTATTTTAGGATAAATTTGTTACATGACGTAAAGTTGAGGGTAAAATTTATGATTTATCCAAAATTTTCCTTTCCTTGATGTAACATTTTTGTCGTTATGTAGTATAAGTTTTATAATCTGTATTTTGTTGTTGGTGTAGGTACGAAGATGATCCAATGATTGGTTATCTAAATTGATTTTTTGTATGAGATTTCTGTGCAAGGTTGTACGTAGTTCTATTCTTTGGTGCTGCTTCTATGTTTTTCCCTCCTTTTGATCTTATTTTATATTCTAATCCTGGAAAATCAAAATGCTTCTATGTATTTTAATCCACCAAATAAAGTCTAAGTATGAATATAGAGCTTAATTCGAATTGAGTTTGAAGTATAGTTAAATTTAGATAATAATAATAATACTTATTAAAATTTTAGTTAATTTATATTTAAATTGACATCCAAATATATTTGTATGTATTTGTTTTTAGATTTATATTATATTTAAATTGAAATTGAATTATTTGTTTAGATTCAGATTAAATTTATATTGAGTTCCATATTTGAAGTATTTAATTGATTTACAAATAAAAAAATTCATTATATTATATTAAGTTTATTAAAATTATTTACATCATAATTAAAAAATTCAACTACTAAATAATTTTAAAAACGTAAAATTAAAAAAATGAAGTACAAAGATATACATACGAATTAATAATTTATGAACAAAGCCATCAAAAGTTTTAAATAATAAACATCAACAGCATTACAAAATTTATTATTCTATTTCCCTAAAATGTTTCAACTTTTATTTTTCTTTTTTTAACTTTTGTTTTTGTTTTTAACTTGATAATTCTGTTTTTTTCCAATAAATAAATATTGAGTGAGAACATTAACTAAAATGTACATTTAATTAAAAATATTTTAAAAAATATTTATGTTATTATAAACAATGTTATTGTTCTTTATTTCAAATTATTTTGATAGTTATCATTATAAATTTACTTCAAGTAGAGTTTTTATTACTCTTCCTAAATATTTAATAATTCATAATAATTTATCAAAAATAATTATTAAAATAATATTTAAATAGTGAAGCAGACTAGTTTTAAAATATACTTCAAAATGCAAAAGAAATATAAAAATATTATTTCACAATTAATTCAGGACATAATTAATTTATTAATTCATGTAATAAATTTTAATAAATTTTTATTAGTTCTTCTAATTTATTCTATTTACTTTATTTATTTTCACTTATCCAACAAATATGCATTTAATTTATATATTTTAAAATTGTAAATGAATAATAATATATTAAAATTATTTAATATAAGTGGCATGTATGTTTATTATTATGTTATTCTTCTTTTCATTTTGTAAAAATAAATAAAACACTAAAATTCAATTCATCAATAGTTGATTGTTTATAGTTAAATGCTTTTATGCTTTTTTTTTTATAAAGAAAATACTGCTAATTAAGTCTAACTTTATCATTTTCAAAAAAATTGAAGTCTAATCTTATAATTAATAATAATTTTTTTATTTTATTATCCTATCATATCAAATTAGTTTTAAAAAATATTATTTACTTATAATTTGAATATTAATAGCTTTCTTTAGCAAGTGAGATGCCAGTTTAATATGACATTTATAATCTGAAGTTCCAATAAAGTTCTAAATACATAGCAATTTATTATATGTAATTTTAAGAACAGATTCTTGACTTTTTTCTCTTAAATGATTGATGTGCTCTTAAAATTGGCTGTGGGCAAACTCAAGTTCTTTTATTATTATTATTATTATTATTATTATTATTATTATTATTATTATTATTATTTTGATTGTGTGTATTATTAATATAGGTTGAATTTTAATTTTTTTTGTTATATTTTAATATTATTACTTTTCTTAGTTTATTATTTCATCTTGAGAAACTGTTTTATTATTTTGAGGTTCAATTTTATTATATATTTTTAATATATTTCAGGTTTAATTTTAATGATCTTTTTTTATATATTTCAATTTGAGAAATTGTTTTATTATTTCTGTTGCATTTTCAGGTTTGGATTCAAGTTTTAAACGGATTGAATGAATTCACAATTAAATGAATTTAGGTAGTATGATGGTAATTCTAAAGCTATATTTGGTTGGATGTGATCGAATGCAATATAATAAAAAATATTATGTAATGAAAAATCAAATGCAATGTAATTAAAATTTCATTCTATATTTAGTAATGTAATTGAAAAAAATTATGGAATATAATCATCATTTCATTTTTCTATTTGTATGTAAATATGTAATGTAATTAAAACGCTACCATTATCAAACATATGCTATCACTCCTTCATCGCTTCATCACCACCACCACTGCAATCACCACTCCACCACCACCATCACGTCAAATAATTTTTTCATATTTGATAGATGAAAATAATAAATAACTACCGTATCAAATATATATATATTATAAATTTGAAATCATTCTGTTCATAATTTTTTATATAAAAATAATAAATTATAAAATTTGGTTTGACATAATAATTTATCATTTATTTGTAAAATCATATATTTGATATAAGTAAATTTTTTATGTAAAATTAATGTAAGCAAGATGTGAATTACTACGAGTTTGACAAATCATTTATTTAAATTTATTTGGTTAAAGTAATACACAATAATTTTTTTTAACAACAAGTTTGATAAACAGCTGAGTTCTAAATTGCTCACTTCTAAGCATAGCCTCTCTATTTTTTAAAACAATAAAAATTTATCACAATTTGCATGTGGATTTAGAAATAGTAATCAATATTATTTGAATAATAAATTTTATACCATTGTATAAATCTTATTATTTTCGTGCTGTTTGTTTGTAATTAGCTCAATACTAATATTCAATTAAAAGATTCATTATTTTAATATTCAACTTATTATTGGTTCGTTAAAAAAGAGAGTAAATTAAATTTAATTATTTTAATTAAATTCAAAAGAGTTTTATTAAACCATTTTAAACTTACTTTTGATATTTTAGTAAATATAATACTATTAGTAAATTTTCGTAAATTATGAAACCAGAACAAAAATTGTTATAATAAGAAATTTTCATAAATGAGAAAAACGTCTCATTATTAATAGGTTGAATATTGTCAACTGAATCAATTATTAGGACTGAATTTACTAATAGTGATCATAACACCTACTATGTTTACACATTGAAATGCATACTGAAATGTGAGATCTAAATACATAAGTAGTGGAGTGGTTGAACATGATGGTGATGGTGATAATAGGGTGGTGGTTGAGCGGTGGGGTTGCGACGACGGTGGTGTGATCAAGCGATGGTGGTAGTAACAGCTAAGGTAATGGTGGTGGTGAAATTGGTGGAGTGGTGGGGTTGCGACGACGGTGGTGTGATCAAGCGATGATGGTAGTAACAGCTAAGGTAATAGTGGTGGTGATACAGTGGTTGAGATGGTGGGATGGTGGTGCGGTGGTGCAGTAGTGATGGAATGGCGGCAGTGGCTGTGGTGGTAATCTTAAATAGCCTTAAATAATGAAGTTTTTATTAAGTAGCTTAATGTAATTTGTATTACATTTACTTAATGTAATGTATAATACATGTGTTTTTTGACGTAATACATCAATTTACGTAATGAAAATTATATATATAATCTCAATTACATTATATTGTCAACAAAATTTTAATCAAACAATGTAATCAATCATATAATATAATCGTACTCCATGTTCCATTACATGATTAATTACATCAAACCAAACATATTGTGAATAAACAATGTAATCAATCATGTAATATAATTTTTACTACAGATTTCATTACATGATTAATTAAATCAAACCAAATATACCGTGAATTTATTCAGATGGTTAAATTGATAATTGGGTTGGGAAATTAGGCGGACAGGCACCGCTGCTATTCCTATTCCCATCCGGAGCAAAGTTGAGCCATATTACTAAAACTGAAGTGATGATATTTTGACGGTTTCGAAAAGGGGTTCCGTGACCCATTTTCTACAACCGGACGTACCCAGCTGCAGGTAACACTTGATTCATTAAGAGTAGAAGAGCTAAATAGTTTTGACACATTTCAAAAATCTGCAGTCCGATAAAATTACACTTTCACTCCTGCTCTCAGAACTCCTTTTGTGGTGTTAACTGATTAGCGGTTAAAACATCAGAAATGGCAGTGGCACCGGCGACAGTAGCGGCAGCCTCATTTGCAATAACACCACACAAAGTTTCCGCCTGTATCATGCTCCAAATGTATGCCATCCCCACGCAAACTACGCCGCCTTTCCCCTTCTCGTCTGTGGCGCAGCATAATCGCTTCGGTTTGTATATCTTATCTCTCGTCAAGGTAGTTTCTCAACAATCAATTGATGTTTCCAAATGTTGCAATGCTCGAAGTGTTAAGGAAATTTTTTACATGTGCAGTCTTTTGATGATATCTTGGAGCCAAAATTGGAGGAAATCATTAGTCAGTTGAGGGAAATTGGAGGTCCGTTGGGTCACTGGTTAATTGATCATTTAACAAGTAGGGTTTCATCTCTTTCATCGCCTGATGATTTGTTCACCTTTTTTAGTGAAATGAGAGGTCAGTTTCTGTGTTGATAGCCACTGCTTATCTTTTTGGGCTTGCCTTTATGTTTATATCTTATATTAATTGAAGATTGTAAATTTGTTTGTTTAGGAATCCTTGGAGGATCTGGTTCGGTTGTTAACCAAGTTATTCTTGATCCGAATAGTATCCTTGGAATGTTTCTCCGTCGTTGTATACTGGCTTTCAACTTGTTATCTTTTGAGGTACTGCTACGTCTATTTGGTCATTCTCAGTGACTGAAAGATTTGTCCCCGGATACGTTGAAAGCTTCCATAGTAGAACTTATTCGAGAGGGCTTGGTGGTCTTAGGAATGGTCCTTTTCTTTACCCTTCTTAGAAACTGAACTATGGAAGATGTGGCTCCTTATAGTAATTTCCTGTTTCAGTCTCACTTGCCAATGAGCCAAACATGACAAGTTTTCTTTATTTTTCATCTTCTAATGTTATGGCAATCTGAAGAAAAGTAGAGCTAGGCTCTTTCCTTCCTACCTCAAACACCTTCTGGAAATGAAGTTTTGTGTTTATTCATTGTTTTATCGTTCATACAAGGGTTCTGATGTGTTCTATTTATCCTCTTTCCATCCAATGAGTTACCTTTGCTGTATTAGTTTCTTTGCATCATAATTAATTATTCATATTATATAAACCTTGTCTCTTTGTTTTTTCTAGCAAATAAATTTAATGCATGAGTGCTAGCTATATTTATCACTAACTCATTTCTTTTTGACTTCATGTGAAAATCTGTCATCATGTTACCCAATTCACATTTATTGAAAATTGATTACGAAAGGTGGATTGTAATTCTATGAGTCAATGATAAAGTAAGTTCTCTGGTGACTGGTGACCATAGTCTAACCTAGATATGCAGCTATTTTTGTAAATGGTAAAATTTTCGAACAGTTTATTTGAAGTAAGAATTATGCTATTATTCTCATCTCTCTGTTGCTGTCTTGACAGACCTATTTGACAAATATGAATTTAAATGCAGATGTTTTTTTTCTTTTCTCCAATTTCTAGAATAGTTGGATTCAGATATTTTTTATGTTTGAATTTGATGCAGGGTGTGTGCCATCTATTGACAAATATAGGGATTTATTGTAAAGAAGCCCTTTCAAGTTGCCTGCCATATGATTTGCATCGTTTAGATGGTTCTAGTAATGATTTAGAGTCATTATCAGAATATGAAAATATGGACCTGGAGAATTTTGTTTTGGGGAAAGTTACTGAGGAAATTGAGGAAAGAAAGCAGGCTAATGAAAGAGTTCCTTTTCACCTTCATGCACCCCAAGCACTTTGTTCATCGGTTGAAGGTATAATTTCTTTATTACAGCAGAGCAAGAATTGATGCTGTGGAATCATTTAAGCATGTAAGGTTGAAGATGAACTCATTTAACAAGGGTTCTCTAAATTTTTGTTTTCCTTGTATATTCTTAAAATATGTTTTACAAAAAGCTCGATTTTCTCTTGTGCGGTGAATAAGTATTTGCCTAGGTTACCACATTCAGATGAAGTTTTTGGTGTCTGGCTTTCCTTCTTTGCTCTTTTGCTCCCTTCTTCTCTAATGATATCTGTGCCATGGCTCTTTCATGTCTCTTTGTTTTTCTAAATGAATGCCATCATGGTAAATTTGCTGTTTGAGCAACAAAACCTGCATAAGTGATTTTTTTCCCTCTCAAATCCTGTTTTCTTATCACTTAGGTATATATCACCTAATCTAGAATGAGCTAATTTACTTTTTTCTTCAAGAAAGCCTCTAAGCTTAAAAGGAATGCAGGATTTAATGCATCTTCATTTGTCTTCGAATAAGATCCTAGAATTAGCCTCGATGAAGTTCTCTTGCTTTGTACTTTAAGTCAAATGTAGGAATTCACTGGTAACACTTTTATAATATATGCTTCTTTTGGATTTATTACTTCGGCTGTGAATCATCAGATTAATAAGCATGAAATTAAATATGCAGACGTTAAGGTTGTTGCCAATCCAAGATCCAAACATGGTGATGTAGGTGTTGAAGGTTGCGCACACGTACATCCTCCAGGAAATGCATCAAGCGATGTTGATCTCTTCGGTGAGGTATTCCTACGAACAAACTGGCAGGTGCAAGGTTACTTAATGGAGCAAGCAGATGCAATAGAGAAGTAAGTGTTATGTTGATAATATATGCTAATTTTCCTTTTTAATTCCTTTGACCAATTAAATGGTTGGAGATTGAAACAAATATAATGTTATTTTCTTCCTACAGGCATGGCAGCTCTTTCCGTTCTAATGCTTTTGAACTTATTCTAAGACAGATAAAAAAATTGGCTCCTGAGCTACATCGTGTAAGTTGAGACGCATGCTAATGTTAATTGACCTTTCTATTGTTAATTCCATTTTTTTTTACTGTGTTGAGTTATGATCCAGGTTCAATATTTACGTTATTTGAATAGCCTTTATCATGATGATTATTTTGCTGCTGTGGAGAATCTTCATAGCTACTTTGATTACAGGTAACCAACAAATTTGACCTGCTATTCAATTCCTTAATGTGCTAAATGAAAACTTATAGTGACTTGGTTTTTTGCTTTTACACTTACTGTTACCTTACCTTTATTCTTTATTAGAGCTCAGTTGCATCGTTCTATTTGCAACTTCTTCATCACGGATGATTTTTTCCTTGCTTAAAGAATTTTTTTTGGGGGTTTCTCATTAGCTTTACCAAACCTATGTTTCCATATTGTTTGTTTATTTATCTGTATCATGTATTTCTTTGAAAAGAATGAGCAAAATTTTCTTATTAATGCAAGTGATATAAGTATTATATCCTTTTCTTTAATCAAGCCAAGCTATAAAATCATGTTTCCTTTTGATACCCTGTTGATTTGATCTTTCTTGGTTGTTCCTTGTTCTTGAAATGAAGCCTTGAATCTAAAACAATTTTAGATTCTGGTGACGGTTCAATGTTCTTAAAAATTTTTAAGAAAGGTCAAAGGATTGAAAAATATTTTGTGAACAAAATCTTATGATCCTTTTCTATGATATGGAACTGATGCAAGATATATTTGAAACCTTTCCCCTTTACTTGAATGCTTCAATTTTAGAGTTTGTAATGATGAATGATGAATGATGAATCTATAAGATAAGATCTCAGAGGCTATAGGTTTGATTTTATGGTGGAGAAAAAGGAGAGAAGGATTTTGGGATGGGGAAGGTACCAATGGCAATGAGGTAATGATATACATTTGGTGGGATTCTTCAGGATGGAGAGGAAAATTTTCTATAGTATTCCACCTATTCTCTAGTTCTTTACTAAGTTAATTTCTAATTTTTATGTTGAGATCAGTAGGGCATATAAGGTTATATATTACCTCTCTTTTCCCTTTTTCAAATAATTTGTAATGATTGAAGTTCTATTTGAAATCATCTCGTGTCTACTAATTATTGCTTTACTTGTGGCAAGAGTGGAAGAGTGGGAAACGATGAAAGGATATAATATAGGTGGGTTTGAGATAAAGAGTAGAGGTATCAGGGGTGAGGAATGGTGAGGCTTAAAGTTGAAATGCTGGTGAGAGAATATAGTGACACAAGATATATGAATTGAATTTTGATACTTGCTTAGCATCCTGACATTATATACTTACTTTACCTATCATAATTTGCAAATAATATGAAGCTAAAAGAACCTTAAAGCCAATTGTATTTACCTCAATGGTAACATCAGCATGAGATTTAAGGGTTTGATTCCACCAATGTTCAAATGAAGGAATCCCAATTCAATAAATCAATAATTATAATTCGATACTGTACATCATCTTCTTCATATTTTCTTGATAAGTCTTCTATGCTTTAGTGACCTCAATATTGAACAATGAATAAAGGCATGCATGAGAAAAAAGAATAGTGGTTAGTGATAGTGAGGCCCAATTCTTGACAAGAGGATATAACATGATAGGAATATTGTGTAATATCGTAATAGTAACATTTTCCTCTCTCATTTGTTTTTCTTTTAAAATATTATTTAATTCCTTGGCCACTGTGGTGAGTATTATAGGAATGGCCCCAAAATTCTCAAATCATTGATGTTATGTAGTACAATCATATCAAATTTCATTCAATCTTGGTCTGGAATTGACAAATGAACATCCAAAACCAAATTCAAACAGTGATTTGAAGTTGGTTTTTGGATTTCTTTTTTTAAATTCTAGATTTCATTAAGATTGCATATCTTAAATTAGTGTCTTTGATATATTTTCCTTTCATCACCTAATCATTTGAAGCACCCATGCGCTAGAAGATGACTTTTGAGGCCCCAATCTTCATCAGTTCATCTCAAATGAAATTTGTTGATTCTCAATGTTCAAATAAACTAATTTGATGAATATTTTTACAAAAGTGCAGGGACTGAGGGATTTGATTTTGTTCCACCTTCTTCTGGGTCCAGTAACTCTGAAAGATATGAGATTGCTTTGTTATGTTTGGGGATGATGCATTTCTACTTTGGGCATCCAAAGCAAGCTTTGCTGGTAAGCACGTGGCATAAAAAACATTTGGGTTTTTCCTATTTAACTTTATTTTTTTCTTGATTATTGTCATTTTTTTCATTTTCTGCTTGCCAATGTTCAGGTCTTGACTGAAGCAGTTCGCGTTTCTCAAGAGGTAATCTTAGTTCTTGCTTTCTTTACCTGCCAAGTTAATTATGAAATGTTCATTTGGAATAAAAACTCTGAAGCTTTTGATGTGAGATTTTGATTTTGGGAAAGAGGGAGTGGAAAGATGTCCTGGCTAACATAATGTTGAAATTAACATTAGTGGAGGGGAGTTAACATGGTAGACTTTGAGCACTAATCATAGTATTTAAAGAAATTTTCTGAGACATAGCAGTTATTTTCTATTTTCAAGTAGTAGGTGGGAGTATTTGGTCAGCTTGGTTTGAAATTTGAATTTTTTATTATATTAATATTTTTATAAATTTATAAATTAAAATATTATACAAATATATTTTTGTATGTAAATATATATAATTTGGTTTTGTTTGGATCTTTTTGTTTTTTGTAAAAAAAAAAAAAAAAAAACCAAAATAATCAAAATCCAAAACTGAAGCAAACTGAATTATTAAGAAAAACAAACCAAATTACCAGAAGTAAATTGGTTCAGTTCAGTTTTCAGCAGTTAACCTAATCATTTGCTCACCCCTAGTAAGGAGAGAGGAGAATTTATTGTTAATCCCTCTCACAACTTTTTTGGGTTGCACAGATGGCCGTAAATAGGAGGGTTTTTGGTGAAGGTTTACTTCCATTATTAAAATTGATTCATCTTTTCTATTGTTTGTATATTGTTCAATATACTTATAGATGCACAATTCCTGTTTCTTTTTTTTTTTTTTTATAGATAGACAAGCCTTTGTAAACATTAATTGTTGCCTCATCGTTGTTGTACTTAAGTATGTCTCTTTCAATTATGACTATGAAACCAAATTTGCTGCTAACACTCTGTTTGGAAAACAGCGGAGGAAGGAAAGAAAATTGAAGGAAAATAAGGAGGGAAAGAAAATTTTAAATACAAGCTGTTGTCCTTCCTTTTGTATGGACAAAAGGGAGGGGAATGAAATTAAAATCATTTTCTTTTCTCTGTGGTTCTTCTTTATTTTCTCTCCAAATTGAAGAGAATAAATATGGAAGGAAAATAATGCTTATCAACCCTTATTTTCATTCATTGAATTTAATGGAAGATATCATAATCATTAGAACTTTGCTTGCAGATGGTTGGGTTCATAATTTTACAGGAATTTCTTTTCAATATGATGTTGCATGTGTTATTTATTTGAGTTATGTTTTTCTGCTGGTGCCTGATTATCTGAAATTTTTGCAGCAAAGTAATGACAGTTGTCTTGCTTACACTTTAGCGGCTATCTGCAACTTGTCATCTGAAATTGGTAGCTCAATTATGACTGGAATACTTGGGACATCATACTCGCCTATGACCAGCATGGGCACTTCCGTTTCTGTTGCACAACAGTTGTTTGTTCTCTTGAGGGAGTCTTCGAAGAGAGCAGAAAGTTTAAAGTTGAAAAGATTGATTGCTTCTAATAATCTTGCAATGGCTAAATTTGATTTGATGGTAAGAAAGTGTATCTAGATTCTTGTTTTTGTCAACTTGCTGCCACCTGTTTCATTTCTTGAAGAGTAGTGTTAACGTGTTGTGAGCATGATCATGCAAGCGCTTTTGTGTTAGTGCATTAATTACTTGTTTTATCATCACTGGCAATAATTTGTTCCTATATTACATAGCTTAGATCTGATAGCATTACCTCCAGTCAAATCCCTCAAGGACCAATATATTGATAACATATCTAGGATTACTTCCAATCTACTACTGAAGAAATACATTTATATATCATCATTTCTTATTTTATTTGAGGTAATGTAAGTATGCTTCCAGTTATAACTATTGACTAGTTAAGTTTGTTACAAGTTAAAATAGATTTTAGTAATTTAGTGCATTAAATTACTTGTTTTATGATGTCTTAGTCACAACAATTTCTCTCTATATTACATAGCTTAGATCTGAAAACATTACCTCCAGTCAAGTCCCTCAAGGACAAGGACCAATCATTGGTGACAGATCTAAAATTACCTCCAATCAAATACCTAAAGGGCTAATACATTCTTATGTTATCTGTTCTTATTTTATTAGAGGTAATGTAGGTATGCTTTCAGTTATAACTATTCATTGGTTAAATTTGTTACAAAACTAATGTCGGTTTCAGTAATTCAGTTTTATAACATTGAATCTGAGAGAATGTTTATTTGTGTGCAATAGCATTTATAGGCACATACGAATACATGATTGCAAAATGCACTGACAAGCACATGCATATATAAGTTGCCCGTTCATATTGCTGCAAGCATTATACTTATTTGGGAACTATAATGGCAAAAGTTATTTGTTTGTATGTGTATCATTTGCATGGCCTTATCATGAAATATGTGTTGCGCACTTTATTGGTTAGTGTTCTGGTCCCAAATTCACGAGGATAAATGTGAGGATCTCAATTTTTGTATTTGTTTTGTGCAAAGCTTTTCATGGGGAAGGCCATGAAGGATACCCTGAAACATGTTGATATGATGTTAATATTGAAGTATAACTATTGAGTGGAAAAAACTTGTTTGTTATTTCTGAGTATACTGAATTACATTGTGATAAGAATCAACAGGCAGAGCTTCAATGTATAATATCCTTAATCTTGTTGTATTATAAGTAATTTGAGCTTGTTTTTGCATCATTATCATGTGCAGCATGTGCAAAGACCTCTGCTATCCTTTGGCCCTAAAGCTTCCATGAAGCTAAAAACTTGTCCAATCAATGTTTGCAAGGTAAAATATACCTTCAGTAATTATACTCTGCATTTACCATATAGAGACATATACTTTCATTTCAATTTTGCTTCTAATTGTTTCTGTTCCTGTTGCATTATTGCAGGAACTGAGGTTATGTTCTCATCTAATTGGTGAATTTGCCTCTGAAACTTCCACAATGACAACTGATTGTGCTTTTAGTACTGCCTGGCTTAAAAATTTGACAAAACCAATGGGTTCATTAGTTTTGACTCAGGAGAATGAATCTGGACAAAATTTCCACACTTTTTTCTGTGCACAACCAAGTTCAATTCCTAGATCTGTTCTGCAATTATTGGGCTCTTCGTACTTGCTCCGTGCGACTGCTTGGGAGACATATGGCAGGTGATTTCAACAAGGATAGGAGTACCTTTTAATTTTAGTCTTTCCTTGTTGTAGTTGATGTTCACAGACTTCAAACAATTATTTGCAAACTTCTATAAATAGTATAAAAGAATCTGTAATATAAGCAAGTTGCTTTTTTCCTGGATTTGAGGGATAGGGAATCAAGTTTGCTTTTATATTTTTGAGGTGTTTGCTAATCAGGAATGGTAAATCAGGCGTAGAATGAATTTTATAGCCTGATTTTCATTGTCACTTGAGGACTGGGTATCAGAAACTAAAAAATGGGAATGAGTAGTAATTTCCATTTGCATTCTCTTTAACCCAGATATCAGATGGTTTTTTGGTGTTAATTGTTTATATGTAATAGGGAAATGATTTAGGAAACTCATGTTGCACAAAGTCTAACTCTCCCTTTTTTTTTTTGAATTTTTTTCTTGAGTGAGATTTTTGACTTAAAGTAAGAATATGGGAACAGAATATTCGGCAATGGCATAATGAAATTTCTAACTCGATGAATTCTATCCAATACAAATCAGACAGTGTTTCCTGTTGTCTTTTCATAAGTGTATAATTGTTTCAGTTGTTTGAGAATTGTGGGCCTGGTGATTGTTGATTAAAATTTTCAAATGTAAAGACTAAATTCTTTAACTGCTGGTTGAAAATATCATGCTTAATGCCTTTCTTTTCCTTTTATCTTTCTTAACAGTATTCCTCTTGCTCGAATAAATGCTCTGGTTTATGCAACTTGCTTTGCTGATTCCTCAAGGTAAAGTTCAGATGTAATTTTAAAAATTTACTTATTCTTATTTTGTTTTTCACCACTTTCTGTTCTCTATTTCCTTTTCCCCACAAAGCTAGTTACAATGAGGCTGTATTTGTCTTGCTTGTCTCAAGTTCATCAGATGCAGCACTAGTGCATGCAAAGCTCATCCAACACATAGCGGCATTTCAAGGATACAAAGGTTAGATTGATATCCAAACACCAACTTGTTAGCCTTGCATTTGGTTTTTAGAATGTTTTATATGTGAAACACATGCAGAATGCTTTATTCGATCAATATTTTTCAATTAGGTGAAACAATCATTGTTGCAAATTTTTGAGATTAATACTCATTAATGTCATGTCCAGATGTTCAGTCAAATCTTTAGAATATAATTATATGTAGTCCAAATCACAATACCTTGGAAAAAAAGAAAAGAAAAAAAGAAGCTATGAGATGCAGATTATGTTCTCTTTTCTGGGCTTGAAGGCAGGTTAGGATTATCTCAACCTTAAAAAGTAAATAAATTATGGTTATTTACTTTGTACGTATTTTATCTCTCTTAATCTTGGTAAAATATGGCATAAGCTTGGAATTTTGAGAACAAAAGTTATTTATTATGATCTTTGTTTATTTTGTAAATTCTAAAACGAGTTTCACACCCTTTTTTCTTTAAAATTCTTAGAGCTTCTTGGTTAAAGATACTAATGCAGAATTCCTAGGCAAATTTTTATTGCTAATATTAATGTTGGTGCTGTGTTGACTGTCGGCGTATCCAGGTTCATGATTGTTCCAATGAAACTTTGAGAGACACTCTTAAGTGGGCACTGTAATTGGGATGGGAGGACTGTTTGTTGAGATTTAAATGTCTTGAATTAACATATGAGGGAGGAAGGAAATAAGTAGGGAAAAAGTTGGGGGCGGAGAAATATTTCCTCCTCTTTTTAGATATTGGGTAAAGGAAAGTTGTTTTACAAATAGCAGAATATCTATTTTGCCTTCTCACTTTCCAGATAAGATAAATAATTGTAAGGTTAGAAATATTTCCACCCTTATTCTCTCCAATGGGGACTTAGTGAATTGAGGGCCCCACATTTCATTTTCCCCTTTCCAATATAAGATTTAGGTAATATTCTTTTATTTTCATGCTCACTTAATTTTGCCTTTTCAAACATGGTGTTGAAGTTTTAAAATAGTGGACCAGCAGTTAATTTACTTAAATAACATCTTCTATAGTCTTAGGGACTCAAAGCTTACTTAATAATGTCCCAAATAATCCCTGTATAGAATCTAGATCATAATTTTATGTTTCCGAGTCTTTAAACTTCGTACATTAAGTTTTTTGTTGTATATTATTTATTTTTATTATATATATGACTCTTTCTTAATTTTAAATTTACTTTATGGCTACTGGAAGAGTGGATTCAAAGTAATGTCTTATTATGCTTTGTTTGTGGACGCTTTCCCATCTACCACGACTGATGCTGTTGAAAATGCATGGATGCACGATTCCTTTTTATGCTAGTTTTCACCATTATGATTTTAGCATTCTGCTGTAAAGTAGAAAAGACTTTTGAATTAATTTATTCAATCTCTTTATCTCTTTGTCCCTCTTGTTCTCCCTCTCTTCCTCTCCATGCTTGTCCAAATGTTGATATTAATTTATAGTTGGCCCATTCAGTGTTCCCCTTTTCTCTTGGCCACATAACTGCTAGATTACTTTGTTAATATGGAGCCATACATGTATCAAATGAGTGTAGTTGGAACTTTCAATATTGTATAATCAGAGGATTATCTTTCACTGTTGTGGCTTTAAATGTTATGCATTATGAATGGGCTACAGCATTTTGACCATGGTTCAAATCATAGTTCTCCATTTCTAATTCTTTTTCTTCCTTCTAATAAAATTCCTTCTCTTGTAAAAGAAATGAACTTCCATATTGCATTTCTGCTTTCATCTCTAGATTTCTTCCAAATTGTGGTTCTGCTTTATTCTCCAGCATGCTTGCTGCTGAGACCTTTATATGTTCCACTCAGTTTGAAGTGAACTGCACAACAAAACAACAATTGGTCTCTGTTTTCCTCTGTCACACTCACCTCCAAAAGATATTCTGAATTTATATCATCATGGATAGACAAAGCTTATAATATTCAGACATTGTTCTTTTTTCTTATCTCCTCTTTTTCTAATCAATCCCTTTCTGTTTACCTGCAGAAGCCTTTTCTGCTCTTAAATTAGCTGAAGATAAATTTTTATCTGTCTCAAGATCAGTAATTTTGGTGTTGAAACTGCAGCTGCTTCATGAACGTTCTTTGCATAGGTGAGGCTACTGACATTACACGTCTCTCATATAATTCTGATTTATTATCTTCCATCTGAAGTTTTTATTTTGAATTAAGCTAGCTTTACTATTGTTCAGGGGACATCTAAAACTAGCACAACAAGTATGTGGTGAACTTGGAGTTTTGGCTTCATCTGCCACTGGTGTGGACATGGGGCTGAAGAGAGAAGCAAGCCTTCGCCATGCTCGTACATTGCTTGCAGCAAATCAATTCAGCAAGGTTTATATATTTTCAATTACTAGCTCTTAGAATTAAATTTTCTCTCATCTAAATCTAAAATAAGGATCAAGGATTTTCATGTTGACAAAATCAACATTGTTATTCTCTTTCAAAAGCAAAAGTTTTTGAATGAAACAAGAAGAAATTACAAAATATAGCTTTGAGTTGTAGATGGTGAAATGCTACTTGGTTCCATTTGTTGTCTCAATTTTTTTTTCTATTTAACTGCTACGTACTACATCAACCAAGGTTAAGAGTCTAAATTAGACCCCTCCCTCTTAGTCTTCCATAGGTTTCACAAAAACCAAAGACTGAGTTACATACCCAATGACTAACTTGTAATTAGCCCGTTGTAAGATATATATATACACACACACACACACACACACACACATATATATGTATATACATCAATATTTGACATATCTATGCGTATTTTGAAGTTTTGAGGGGCACTCAGTTCCATATGAAGAATAAAAGGTTTGCTGAATTTGAATTTTGTGGTTTTCAAGGAAGACGAGCAAAAAGGTTATGGATTTGCATTATGTTTGCCCTAATTTTTGGTTCATTTGGTTGTAGAAGGATGTTAGGATTTTTTGGGAATCTAAATTTTTGCGGTTGTTCTGGATAAGTCTACTTTTTTTTTTTTTTTTTTTTCGGGCTTATATTGTTTCTGCTTCTGAGGTTTTTGGAGCAGACACTTAGCAGGTTCGGAAGGCTTTGCTATGTGAATTTTAAACTTGATGCTGCATTAATCTAAATTTTTCATGCAATTACTAGTTGAATTCATCAAGGCACTGGATCGATATATTTCTTGCATTTTTCTGTACTGACCTAGTTTATTTGCCACGGTATTAGTTTGTGTATTCCTTTTTTTCCAAAATCTTCTACCTAGTCTGACATCTTCTCCTCAGGCTGCAGGTGTTGCACATTCCCTCTTTTGTATGTGTTACAAATTCAATATGCAAGTTGAGAATGCCACTGTTCTTCTTCTGCTAGCTGAAATTCATAAGGTACATTGGAACATTTGACATAACATGTTTTTAGATGTAATTATCTTGGCTGCCCCTAGGCATTGGCTTTAAATTCTTTCGCTTCATCCTCACGAAGATGGAGAAAAAGACACTGCCCAGTGGCAAATTGTACTTTATCATGATGAATAAAGAAAGTTAGAGAGAGAAGTTGCACAAGGAGGTGGGCTGTTAGGGTGTGTTTACTTATTGAAAACTGGAAATTTTTTTGGACAATTTTTCCAATAAAACTGAGAAAAGAGAGTTTTTTTTTCCAGTAATATTTTTCAAAGAGAACTAGAAAGCCAATTGGGACCTATTTGGTATTGTCTTTTAACTGTTTTTTTTTTACTTGTGTTTTCATCCTCCATTTCTTATTTTCCCTTTATTTTTCATTGTCTTTCTTTCCTAATCAATATTGGCAAAGTAGTTTCTTTCCTTATATTTTTAATTTTATTATTTACGTTTCTTTTTAAACACCTTTTATCATTTTTTTCCTAATAATAACAATTTACAAATATTTTCACTTAAATATATTACAGTTATGGCTATAAATTAAATAAAAGACTATACTTCCCTTTTTTTTATTTTTAAACAAATTAGAACAATAAAAAGATGATAGAGAGAAATTGATGACTTATTGTAAAATAAGTAACGTAACATCGAAATATTTTTATGAATTTCTATTTTCTAGCTATGGAAAACAACTATAATGTGAACATGTTTTCTAGTTGTCAAATTGGAAAATGATTTTCTATTTTTAACAAGTGAACAAGTTTCTCAGATTTTCCTTAGGAAATTAAAATGAAAGTTTTTGAAGAAAATGGAAAATGGAAACAAAAAACTATTTTCTATAAAGTAACAAGCAAAACTATCCAAATCTGCCACTTTTCAACCCACCAAATGGGGAATGAGGAGGGTTAAAGGTTTTAGTTTCCTATTAATTTCATGTTTATTTTTTAAGAACCCCAAATTATCCCCTTCAATTTTCTTGTTATTTTTTTCTTTCTTTTCCTTTTTCCTACATAATTTAGGAGGAACTAATTTAATATTAAAAAATTAATATGTTATGGCTTTGGGTTAAGGATCTAGTTACGGGTCTGTTAGTTAAGGGTATGAGTGGTGTTTGAGTGGACTGGTTGGAGTTTTTCTTTTTACGACCTACGTTGACTGTTGGTTCAAGCTCTAAGGAGGGAACTTGAGTACCTCTTGGAACTAAAGTGCTCAAAGACTGATTGATTTTTGGAAGCTGCCTCTTTCATTGATTGTTATTGTTTAAATATATGAGTGGAAGAGTAACTAGCTCCTGAATCAAAGGAGTAGTACTTCAAAGTGGAGGAACACTCTCCTATAAACTAGGAACAAACTTAGATGAAAAGAAAGTGGACACCCTCCTACCAAACAGGAATCACAACTAAAAAAGAAAATAACTGAATGCATGAAAATCTGGAAAACATGAATGAGTCAAACCCAAAACATGACGGTTAGTCTATGAGTTCAATATGTGGCAATTTACTCATAAGTCCATGAGTGTAGCGTTTGTAAACTTGCAGTGCTTTGGTAACATTATATTTCATTTAAAATAATAATTAAAATAATAATTCTAAGCAATTTATATGTAAAATAACTCCTTTTCATGAGAAGAGGACTTTTGTATCTTCATATTTAATCTTACATGGTCCAATACTTGCAAACCAAACAACATAAGATTATTAAACCTTCATGTGCCTTATCCTCCTTCCAAACATAAAAAGAGCATTACTTTACTAACCATACCCTATCTCACCTTATTTTAGTTTAATAAACCCTCCCTCACCCCATTCAAATGAAGCCTTAGAGTTTTATAAAGGTACACCATCTTATATCATTATGGAGTAAAATGTTTAGAGAATCCTGTTTTTATATTAGTTGGAATTAGTGGCAAAGCTAGAAGTTTAGTTAGTGGGGGCACAAATATGTCACATTGCCAATGAAATTTATAGTTGTGTTAAAATAATAAAATACTAGTTATTGTAGTTAAATTTACAATTTGCTAGACATTGAGATTGAAACTTCTTTTTTAAAAAATATCATTTTAGATGCTGTTGAAAACAACAATTTAGGAGTCTGTTTAGTTCTTTTAAAGCTTTTATTAATAGAGCATTTCAAAATTCACATTTTACACTTTAATGACGGTTGATCAATATACACTTTGGTTTGCAGGTTAGCTTTTCTTACACCTGTTAAATGTCAAATGATAGTTCTGCCTGTCACTACGGGTGAAATGAATTAATGCATCATTAACTCTTTTCCTGTCACATGGTAGTGTGTGTATTTTGCATGGATTCTTTATACTGAGGTGATGGGATAGAATAGTAAGACTTATTTCATGTGTGGTCATCAGAAATCAGGAAATGCTGTTTTAGGCCTTCCATATGCATTGGCAAGCCTCTCATTTTGCCAGTCATTCAACTTGGATCTTCTCAAGGCATCAGCTACTCTGACCCTCGCTGAGTTGTGGCTTTTGTTGGGATCGCAGCATGCAAAAAGGGCCTTATCACTTATCCATGGGGCCCTTCCAATGGTCCTTGGCCATGGGGGTCTGGAGCTTCGAGCCAGGGCTCGCATTGCCGAAGCAAAATGCTATCTTTCTGATCCAAGCTACTCAGGTTTTCCCTATTATTGTTTAATTCAATCTTTTGTTACAATATGTGCATTCTCCAGTACCAAGAGAATGAGAAAAATAAATCATTTAGAAGGGCTGTGTTGTGAAAATTTTTACTTCATGAGGTCTAGTTGGACCTTCGGATTGCTATGCATGAGGAAATCCAAAGCTGAAAATGCTAATTAAAAAGTCGAATAATGTCCTTGGGCTAAGTGTAGTAGCTATCCCGATTTTGGATAATCATTTGGTTTTCCTAACCTCAGTTAACTTGGCTTGGGTCACATCCATTGTGATATACGTGGTGTTGCAATTTATTAAGCTTAATCTAAGTAGTGTTGCTTATGTTTCTCAACATGGTTTCTCTTGCTTATTTTCCACATGGGACACAGCAGATTGCTGTTTTTCATTTGTATGCTTGCTTTTCCTTGATTTTTTGTTCAGCAAACTCTCCTGGAGCTTGCCCCTGACATTGAAATCTCTATGCTGTTTTGGTTTTCTGTTAAGCTTTTGAAGATTCTGAGATTGTGCTAGAATCTTTGAAGCAAGCTTCTGATGAGCTTCAGGTGTTGGAGGTAAGTTATTTCTATATCATGGGACATGAGAATTGCTTTAGTTATTAAATTTGATAAATTTTTTGATAATGTAAGATATTATGTGCTTAATGCAACTCAAAACCCTGTGGAAAAATTTATGAATGCGATACCGTAGTTTTGTGCTTACCATTGCTGATTTCTGGAGTCCATAAAGAATTGTTTTAGGGACAGTGGCAGTCACTAATGTAATGTAAAGAAGTTCATTCTAACTTCAGAAAAGAAAAAAAAGAAGAAAGAGTCGGCTTGAAAATCTTATAATATAACCCTATTAGAGCCCATTTAGCATTATGATTGAAACTGATGTTTTGGAGCACTGTTTTAGATGTTAGAAAAAGAATAATTTTGGAATGTTCAGTTGTTTTTAAAGTTTTTCTTATCAAGATATATGAAATTCATTTAAGAACTTTAATGCTCTAATCAATAATGCGTGCACACCTTTATTGTGAGGTTGTCACTAAGTTTTCATTTCCATGGTACTTTAGTTCGCTTGATGATTTTGCAGTTATTTTTTCGTTATTATTGTTCATATAATAAGGTTAGGTTGCTTTTGTTTTTTCTTGGATAGTATCATGAACTGGCTGCGGAAGCGTTCTACTTGATGGCCATGGTATATGGCAAACTTGGAAAACTAGAAGAAAGGGAAGAAGCTGCAGCTTCGTTCATGAAACATGTAATGGCTCTTGAGAATCCTCAGGATGAGGATGATTCTTTGTTTGATTCATTATGATAAAAACCAAAATTGTTTTCCACATATATTTAAATTATGAATTATTTTATATTTTATCTATATAATGTCTCTTGAATTTAATTTATGCTGTTACTTCTGCTCATTCCTGTCATGATAAAATAGAATTGGTCCAATCCTTTTCTCATTGTAAATCAATTTATTGGAGCATTTCTAATTCTAATATGGATTGTGGCTAATATGTCATATAAAATAGAAGGTGTGAATGAAAATGTGACTAAATGACTATTTATAAACATTAAACTTTAAAAATCTCTCTAATGCATTTGTTGTGAATTCTTTTTTCTTTCTTTTTCTTTTTTCTAGTCCACAGTTCAATATGCAGCCAATCATTATAGAGGAATAAATTCCACATTGTCTAAGAGAGCCTAGAAACAGAATGTGTAATAGGCAATGTCTATTTTTTTATTTTTATTTTTTTAACATGAGCTTGGCATGACAAATGGATATTAGCATTAGAGTATTTTATAAATAATTTTTTCATTTTCTTAATGTGACAATTAAATAAGAGCAATGTATGTTTCGAAACAATTTTTAAAAGCTACATTTTATAGAATTCAATTAACATGACTAAATTAATGTATATAATTATTTTCATATAATATGATAGTACTTTGTTTAGTTATGTGGATTTGGATTCAGTTTATATATGAAATGAAACTTTAGATTTTACGCCAATAATGAATTATTAAAATTCATTAACATAAAAATCAAGGTCTATTTGAAGTTAGCCATTTTTCTTTCCCATAGTATATTTGAAGCAGAAAATTGTGCATGGATTGGGTGCCAACTAAACCTACCCTTTATTATAATAATGGAACAAATGTTAACTAACTTGTGAAGTCAATGAATGTCAACTGCCAACAGATCTGTCCTTTCTATTTTAATTATTCTTAAATTGTAAGAAAAATATTTACGGTTGGTGATATTATTAAATTCATTATTTTTGAAATTCGAAATTCTTGGTTATCTACGAAAAGGGTCTTGGATCTTCCCTCCCCTCCTTTCCTTTCTTGAAATCAACTTGCTCTTGCTATACAGAGTTTGCTTAGAACATTTCTCTTAACTGGCTAAATGTTATCCTCTTAGAACACACATCTTTGCGGATAGTAGATTATTCCATTGGAATGTGCATGCATTCTTAGAGCTTTTGCTCTCATTTTTTTTACCAAAAAAAGGTGGAAATAGGAAGGGTAACATTGTGAGTGGCAAATCCCTCTCTAAAATATTTTTTAAGTCTTTTAATTAAAATCTTTTTTTATATTTTTTGTAATTTATGAATAAGTTAAATATTATTATAAAAATTAAATTATTATAACTTATAGTTTGATATGTTATTATTATGTTGGATATAAAATATTTAGTTTGAATAACGAATGACATAAAAATTAGTGGTCATTGATTAACACTGGATGATGAATGATTTGAAAATTAATTATATTTATAATTACATTATAAAATTATTTTTGCGTTTATTTTGTTAATTATTTACAAATAATTATAAAAATAGAAAATTCTATTGAGCTGCGTTTAACGTAGTTTGTAAAAAAATGAATTCAATGATTACAAACGTGTTAGTACCTGCAGGTGCATTTTAATCCTTTAATGAATGATTCTTTGGATTGGAGAAAGAAACGTGTTTGGCTGTGTCGTTTTAAAAGATTAAAAAAAAAAGTTACAAGTCGTAAATAAGAAAGCAAAAAGATGGTCAAAAGTCAAAACCGAAGAAAAAAGACATCCGAAACGGATTTTTGAAGAACTGGTCATAGTCAATAGTCAAACCATTGATGCAAAGCAAAATGTAAAATACACGTGTCCCTGTCATTATTGCCTGTTTAAAATTATCTGACCACAGTCCAACTAAAAATCTCTTCCTTTATTTTTTGTTCTGTTTTAGTCTGCCAAAGCTAAAGCAGAAGAAAGAAACCAATGAAAATGCAGTCTTGGGCCTCTTTATTGCCTTCTTAAACTACAAGATTACCTTAAATACTTCACTTTCAGTTATTGCAATCCTTTAGGTTTTGCTTTTGTTGTTTTTATTCTCTGCTTGAATAGAAACCAGTAGATTTTGATTTTCAGCTATTTGCATCCATTCTATCTTTCTTGCTCTTCTCTCTTTGATCTAAAGCTGTCTTTTCAATTCTTCTCTCTTTAACAAGGTCCACTCTCTCTCTCTCTCTCTCCTCTCTTTTGATGAATGCTTAAGCTATTAGTTGAATTGTTGTTACATCTTTGGAGAGTAACATTCATTGATCTTTGATCTGATTCTGTTTTGTAAATTTACTGGGATTTTTTCCAATTTTGTATTTATATATTTATGTGAACTTTATCTTTATGATTGCTTTGATGGCTTCTGCTCTATCTTTTTTCTTTCTTTTTTTTTTTTTTTGGGGGGGGGGGGTTTGTTTTCCTTTTCCATTTGTAGTTTGATTCATTATTTTTTCATTAATCCTCCGGGAATTAGGGTTTGTTGTTTTGGTATGGTCTCTATGGATTTGGTTCTTCATTTTCGCTTCTAAATTTTTTATTTTGACTTCTCATATAATTTCTTTGAATTCCTTTTATTGTGCTTTGCAGTGATTGTGTTCTTTCTTGCACTTTCTCCATTTATTTTACTATTGGGCTATGGGAGAGCAGTTAGGAGTGCTAAAGGTGACCGTTGTGCAAGGGAAAAGATTAGTTATCCGGGATTTCAAGAGTAGTGATCCTTATGTGGTGGTCAAACTAGGGAATCAGGTAACTCTAGGCTCTATGATTCTTTGCTCTATCTTTCCCTTACTCATTGGTGCAAAGCCTATTTGCTTGATTATCTCAAGTTCAATGAATTTGATTGCTTTAGTGGATACTATGTTGCTGGTGTAATAGGCTTCTTGAATGACGAATAAATTTGTAAAATGACACATAAATTCATGTTCTTTAACTTAGTTTAAATCGTCCTTAAAATAATTACCGTAATGTTGGCAGGACAGCAAAATTTATTTGCCTTCTTATTAGGTGAAGTTCATCAAGCTATTTTATCCTTACTAATAATTATACAGTGAGATTCAACTGGATGGTCACACTTCTTTTCGAACAGTTTTTCCCTCTATTTGGAAGCTGGTTCCATGTATTTAATTGGGATGTAATGAATTTCACATTATAGGACGGGAATGGTCATCCCCCTTCTGGTTCGCTTCCCAAGAAATTTAGAACCAGAAAAAAAGTTGAGAAGGGGGATTCCTGTCCGTTGCTCACTAACTATGGATGCATTAGTGTTAGGGAGGATGATTGACTGCATTCAAATCTTTGCTTCTGCATTTCTATGTCCTCTGTCATGTCGAATAAATTCCCTTTTTTCTCATTTTGTTCCTGATCGAGTTCTCTGGATTGGCATGCTTTGGTGAAAATTCAAAGTTATTTCCTTTACTTTTTTTCCCCTTTTCAACTTTTATATCTGTGTAGGGTGCTGCTTAAATCTTAAACACTATTACGTTATACAAGTAACTAGGTTTTTCTTGTACCAGACATTAAAGACCAAAGTTATTAACAGTTGCCTTAATCCAGTTTGGAATGAAGAGCTAAGTTTCTTCCTCAGAGAACCCGTTGGAGTTCTAAGTCTGGTGAGTTCAGAATTTCTTGAATTCCTATTTCTGGAATCTTAGTATTTGTTTGGCATTGTAGCGTGTTGATTCGGGTAAACTGCATTTGTGATATTCAGATCTTAGCAAACCACGATTTGCGGGAAGCTAGACTTTTTACCTTTACTCAGAACTATGATTTTCCAAAAACAGTGGGGGAGAACAATCAAAACACACTTTTCAAACGTAATTGCATACTCAAACCAAAACTGGGTTCTAAGCCATGAATTTTTGTGGGCACCAAAGTAGGATGTCCATCATACATCCAAGGTTGCACTGTTGTGGCAGGTAGACTATGCATAGTAGCTCTCTTTGAGGAAAAACATTGTGAAATGGAATCATCAATCATTGACAGCAGGGCTGCCCATTGATCCAAACTAATATTTGGAGCCAATGCTGCTGGCAAATTTTAGTGATGACGTAGTGTTCCTCCAAGAGCTACATTCTGCATGCATTTTTGTTGGTAATTGTATAATTAATGAAGTAATTTGAAGATACGAACATATATTTATCTTCATTTTAGATTTCTATGGCATATAATTGTATCGCTCTTCAACAGGAAGTATTTGATAAGGACCGTTTCAAGGCAGATGACAAGATGGGGTTTGCTCACGTCAATCTTCAACCGATTGCCTCTGCTGCTCGATTGAAGCAAATTCTGCAAGTTTCTTCTGGTGAGACAATTTTAAGAAAGGTCGTCCCAGACTCTGACAACTGTCTTGCAAGGGAAAGTTCAATTAGTTGCATTGATGGTGAGGTAGTGCAAAGTGTTTGGTTGAGACTCTGCGCAGTTGAGTCCGGGGAGATAGAACTAAAGATTAAGTTAATCAACCATTATGTTACTTCTTCAAAATAGGGCAGAACTTGGGATCGCCTTGGATATAGACTTTGAGGTTTGACATTGGCATGGGGAATTTCGTGGTTTCGCCGGTATGCTACGTTTTCTTGATATTACATTTATATCCCTTTAGATGTATCAAATAGGTTTTTCAGCTGAAGCATCCAAATTAGTACAGATTTGAGCTGGCTCATGCTCTTTTTCTATTGCCTGTGCAAGTGTGCAAGTGTGTATGCTTTTGAAGTTGTTCTCAAGTATGATGAAATTTGAAGTATTACAATGTTTCCTGGATAATTATTGAGATGTGATATTGTCATAGAATTTATGCATATGAGATTAGAATTTTTTTTTTTTCTTAAGATGCCTTGTTAGATGTTGTTTTAATTTTTTCTGATTAACCATGAAAAGATCCATTCTGAAATAAATAAAAAAGAGGGCTAAATGTGTAAACTCAGGACTTTGTGGTACCTCAAGCTTGCCAACACATTGGGACAGCATAAAACAATAATTTTCTCTAATTTTTTAAATTAAAGTATTAAATAGAATGATTTTGTATGGAATATGTATAATTTTATAAAGAGCGTTGTGTCAAACTCAATTCTTTTGCGAACAGTACAACAGGTGTATTAAATCAAGAGAATTGATTAATTCGATGGAACTAAAGAATTTTTTAAGCTTTTCACATATTTTATTAGAATTTGATATAAAATTTTATGGAATTGATAGAACTTTTTTTTATAGATTTTAATAGAATTATAATGATTTTTTTTATATCCAATTAAAATTTAATTTTAAGATCTAATTAAATAAATTAAAAAATTTTTGAATCCAATTGAAAAAATGAAAAATAATGAGGAACAAAAGAATGTGTCATTTCTTTAAATTATTTTCTTCTCTCTTGAAACTTCACCGTCCTCGGCAGTAAAAGCCTTACAATGACTAGCGTCACTGCTGCCTATCCCGCGCCCTCAAAGTAGTCGCGATGTAGATGGAACATCAACCGTTAACGGTGAGCAAACTAATAAAGTTTTTAATCAACAAAACAAATTGAATCAAATCGAATTCACCTCTTGAATTGAATCAAATCAAAACTGAACCAATTGGTTCAATCAATTTTGACCGTGTGTTTCAATTTGATTTTAAGCTTAACCAATGGATTTTTATGAAATCGATTTGAATCGAATAATTTTTCAGTTCAAACCAAATAATTCGACAATCAAACTTTTCTTGAATTAACTGATTGAACCAAATTGAAATTGGGTCAGTTCGATCAATAAGTTTGTACATCCCTGGTGGCCGTCTCACTGAAAAATTATACGTTTAAACGTATTTTTTAATTTAAAATCGAAAATTAAAAAAAAATATACTTAGCACTCTAAAATTCATCTAAATCTTTGAATTGGATAATAAATTTGTAAATGACTCTTCTATTTATACGTAGCACTATAAATCCTTTTAAATCAATAATGTTTTGAATAACATTAAATTTATATAGACTTTCAAAAAATAATAATTAAAAACCATCAATTTTTTATAAATTTTATAAAAGTTTGAATTGAATATAATAAAATTTTAATGGATTGAATAAATTTAAACTCCGTTTGCAATAAATGAATTCAAAATATGAAATTTATTTGTAAATTAATTATAGTAGAATTCATTTGTGAATGAATTATTCATGTTTAGTATGATTAATTCAAAGCATGTAATTCAATTGAATTACATAACCACATAGAAAACAAATTCATAATTAAAAATTTATTTTCCTTTATTTTCTAAAATATCGATAATTTTATAATAATAGATATCAATTATATTTATTTTATGCTACATTTTTTATATTTTTATTAAAATAAATATATAAAAAATAATATTAATAAAATTATTGTATTTAATTTAATAATGAATACATATTTAATTTGAATCTATCTGCTCAATAGTAAAAGAAATTTAAAATATTAAAATAAAAGATGAAAAATATTAAAATAAAATAATAAAAAATTATTTTTCTAAAAAAAATTTTTTTTTACACGGTTTCTGGTCGAGGTTGATAAATAAATAAAAAGTCAAAAAATTAGTTTTGTAGAAAGAGAACGATAATTTTGTTATAAAAATTGGAAGGCTTGGTTTTGTGAAATTATTTAAAAATTTCAACTATTTTTAATAAAATTAGCAATATCCTTGTGATATGCACAAATAAAAAAAAATTGAAAGAATATATGTATAATTTATAGTTTAGAGATTCTTGAATGAAATTCTTTTATTATACTATAAAAAATATTATTAAAATATATTATAATAAATAAATATGGCTGTGCTTTTTTTTATTATAGTAAAAATCAGAAGGTACAAATACATTCAGAGTATGGATTAAAGATATTAAAATTTATAAAATTAAATAAAAAAAATAAAATGAAATGCGGTAAAATTTATTAGTTTGATATATTTTAGAATTAATGTAAAAATAATTAACTCATTGTAAAATTTATAAATAAATAATTTATTTTATAAATTGTATGGATCATTAAATTATTATATTATTAATTCTCTAAAACTATAATTAATCAATTATATAAATTCATAAAATATATATCATTAAAATTTATTTAAATTGTTACTTAACACATTATTAATTTTTTAATATTATATTAATCAATTAACGGTTCAATTCAATTAATAAATAATTTTAAATTTATTTATTTTTAAATAAATATAAAAATAAATAATGAAAAATCTGTCTACTTTAAATTTTTTTTTTCATTTCAAATAAAAAATATAAATTTCACAATTTGTGAAATTTACGAGCAAGGGTTTAAATTTTAAAATCTAACCAAATCATCGTCCAACACACCCTGAGTTCATGCATTAAAAAAGAAAAAAAGAGAAAACAGAAAAGGAAAGGACTTTTGAATTGTTTATGAACTGTAATTCGGTTTCGTTTTATTTTTTGCGCAATGAGCTTCAAATTTAAGTCGGTATCGCAGCCAAAGAACCCTGAAGCTAAAGACGATGATGGGAGCCAAAAGGAGAAACAGATAAAAACCTTAGATCTTGGAAATGGAAGCCAAGTCCTTTATATCCGAAGGCTTTTATCATTTGATGACTCGTGGAAATTCTTCGATTACCTCAACTCTCATATCCATTGGACCAGACCCACCATTCGCGTCTTTGGTCGCTCTTGTGTTCAGGTTCTCTCTCTAGGATTGTAATTTCTTGTTTCTTTCTGTTGAAATATCTTTGCTTTGTTCTTATTTTTATTTTCGTGGTATGTCCAATGAATTTTTTGTTGTTGGTACAATTAATGAAATTGTTCATAAGTTTTGAAGGTAGTGTATGTATGGATAGGAGATTCTGTATCAAAGTTGTTGATTTTCACATTTCACTTTTAAATTTATAAAATGCTATATATAATCATATTCACATAACACAACAAGATTGTGTTAGCATATACTTGAACAAGGATGTCGACTTGCCTGGCCAGTAATACTTTTCAAGTTTAGTGTATGAGTCCATAAGAACAATAATACAGCTGATTGTTTATATGTGTCAGTCCATAATCAAAGGAAGCTAAGCTCTTGAAAAGTTTGGATATAGCCAGTTTCTAAATGTTGGCTATCTAAGTGTCTAGTAGTAAGAGTAGTCTTTATCACACCTGGATTGCAAATTTCTGTCAAGATAGATTTGCATCAACAAACTTTGGAATTGGCTGGAGATTTTTTATATGAAACCATTGAATGAGCATGTGCATAATTTTTGTTGTGGGGTGATTCTTATTTGTTTTCTTTTTGGTACTATATAGTTAGTTGTACATTTGCAGTCCCTGGTTAATTGTATTACCTTGGCAGCCTAGGGACACATGTTATATTGCAAGTCCTGGATTGCAGCAATTGATTTACAGTGGCTATAAGCCTCATGCCTACACATGGGATGATTATCCTCCACTTAAGGACATCTTGGAGGCTGTAAGTGCTTTTTTCCAGAATTCTTTTGCCATCATTCCTAATGATTATCTGTCTTATGAGACTGGCATTCTGGCTTGATGAGCTCAAATCTTTTTTTTTTAATTAATTATTTCCTGAAGGTTCAGAGAGTGCTACCTGGGAGTAGATTTAATAGCCTATTATTAAATAGGTATAAAGGCGGAAATGACAATGTTGGTTGGCATGCTGATGATGAGAAACTTTATGGGCCGACTCCTGAAATTGCCTCTGTTTCTTTTGGATGTGAACGTGAGTTCTTGTTGAAGAAGAGACCCAATAAGTCATCCCAAGGTAGTATGGATTTTTCCCGTCATCTTTTCTTTTGTTAGTTCTCTTGTTCAAGAGGCTTTAGAATATAAAGCTGATTGTTCGACTTGGTTTTGTAATATTTGCAATTGCTGCTTTTGTTTAATGGTTGTGCCTGCGTCATTAACGAATTTCATGCATCATAAATTCCAAAATTCCTAAAAAACTACTCATATAATCCAGGCTTTAGCAATTTTGTAATTGAGCAGAAAGCTGGTGGAATCCATACAGTTTCTTACTGTATATTATTTCATCATAAGAATAGAGTTTAATTTAGTTAGTCTTTTGGTGTGAGCAGCAGATAGAAAGTCTGATGGTGAACCTGTTAGCAAGCGATTGAAAAAGAGTAGCCAGGTTGATCAACATTCTTTCACTCTAAAGCATGGATCACTACTGGTGATGAGAGGTTACACACAAAGGGATTGGCTTCACTCGGTACCTAAGCGTGCAAAAGTAGATGCAATCCGGATTAATCTTACCTTTAGGTATATTCTCGAATAAAATGTTTATGAGAAGAAATTTGATCATCTGTTGCCCTGTTGTCTATCATAACTACTCAGGTATTGCTGAATTTGTATGCAATCAATATGAACATAAGAAATTTTGAGTTTGATGTTTATAAAACAAAATGTAACTGACTGGACAACATTTTGACATCAATTGTTGCCAAGGATTCAGTTGATTTGCATTAGTTTTTGTACATGAAAACCATGTTATTCTAGAAGGAAGGGCATGCTTAATGGAATGGAACTTTTTGATCTAGTTTGCTTTTAATTTTATTATGGTTTGGACTAACAGAGAATATCTTAATTAATGAAACTAGATACACGTCTTATTATGTGTCTGTTGGGTTGGGATTTTTGGTTTCGTCCTCAATTTCCGAAGTCCCAAACTCATCAACAGGAACCTTTATTTTTACCTATTCTTAAAAAATAATCATATTAATGTACATGGCGGGAAGAGGTTGACCTAGAACCAGAGAGAAAAGTTGATATTTGTTTTACTTGCAATGTAAATCACTGTGCTTAAAAAGGAAAAAAAAATATGGATTGCCGGAAAATGGAAATATACTAATCAGCTTTACTTGGATAATTTTAGCTAGCTTTACATCAACAAAATTGCAGGTGCTGCTGCTGTCGATGAATATGACAATTGTTTTACATTGATTGTTTATTCTCTACCCTCAATACTGTATCTCATCATCAAATTCCATTACATAAGCATCCAGAGATATTTATCTGCCTGTTTTTACAAACTTGTCATGGGTAATACTTCTCAGAATATCTGAAACGAGTGGCAGGAGGAAATGAAGTAGCAAGATCTAGCTGTTGTGTGTTTTGACCCGGTGGTGTTGGAGAATGAGGCTGAGAAAAATGTACGGTTCAGACATTCCAAGGTTATATATATTGTTGGATTAGCAATTTGCGTACCCTATAATATCACTGACTTGTCTTGTTTTGAGTGTGTTAAACTTTTGCACTATGCTCGTGAATCTGGTCGATTTTTTCACTTATATAAAGAGCGGTAGATATCGAGTTTAAGTTTTCTCGACCACAGTCTTTTTATAAATTATAACTAGTTTTTATAGAAATAAATTGGATGCATCTCCATGTATATAATAAATTATTGAGATGAATATGGATACATTTGATACTTTTTTCTCTTAAAAAGAAAAATTTAGTATATTCATTTGCCTGTGGTAGAAGATGTCCTGTGGCAAAAAGACAATTGCATAAAAAAATATTCATTAATCCATAAAGAACTAACGAATTAAAAACTAAATTTACAATTATTATGTACATTATTAAAGTTTTTATTTTATCTTAATAATTTCCTATTTTATATCTTGATCAAGATTCCTTCAAATTAACATTTTCTTGTTTTATTTTCAAAATAATATATTTATTTATTTTTTTAACCAACCAAAATAATTGCAATATATTGCTATGAAAGTTTAGCGATGTCCTTTTTTTTTTTTTATTATTTTCAATATTTTTTGCTCATTCGTACCTGTATAATTATCTAAAAATTAATAAAAATAGTAATTTAGTTTATATAGTGGATATGCCCAAATTAATTGAACGAGTGATTTGGTGAAATTATTGTGTAACAAATAGAGAAATAAGTAATTTTATTTTTCAAATTTAGCTGTTTTATTAATTACTGGTCCACTTAAAAATGTAATAATAAAAGGGAAAATTATTATTTCATCCCTGAGTTTTTACTAAATTAATAATTTCGTTCATGTATTTTGGTCAAATTATTCGAACGTCCCTAAGGTTTGGTTCCGTCTAACAATCTAGTCCTTCCGTCCAAAAATGGCTGATTTTCAGTTAATTTTACATTAAAATGACAAAAAAATCCTTAGTTAAAAAATCGGCATAAGGTGATTGTCAAACCTTCAGCCGATGTTAATCACATCATTGGCCTTCCTTCCACTAGTCGAAGCTTTTACAACGCCAGTCGAGGCTCTCCTTCTTGCAGTGCCACCATGCCTTCCAATCTGCTTCTTGCGAGTTCCAGCGACATGAGCGGTAGTAACAAGGATGTTGAGAGGCACCTTTCGACACCGACCTTGCATGGCCCTTCGGAGACATACC